>WTSP01022237.1:2578-17487 GCA_025331215.1 Actenoides lindsayi | reverse complement strand
GGGCGGGGCGGGGCGGGGCGGAGGAAGCAAGCGAGCTCTGAGAGCGACTCCCAAAGCTCTTGATTCCAACATCCATTTTTTTCCCTCGCTCTGTTGGCGTTTGAGCTGAAGATGCAGCTAAGTCAAAGATCGGAAGAGAGGATTAGAGAAAGAAAAGAAAACAAACAACAAAACAAAAACCTAATCCTCAACCAAAACTTGGAGGAGTGAACCAGGAAGGAAAGAGGGGTGTTTATAGGGAGTGCGAGGAATGTCCTGGCTCTTCCAACAGCCTCTGGATGCCCTGTCCCTTCTCTTCCCAGTACCCTGCTCCTTTATTCCTTCCAGAACCACTTAGACAATCTTCCAGTCCTCATTTTGGCCACCCTCCTTCCCCAGCACTTTATAAAGTTGTCAAGTGAACCAGCATAGCACATCTAAACTGCACACATAAAGCATCTGAGTTGTTTGGATTTTTCAATATTTCCTTGAAAATAGCGGGAGAATTCGGAATAACACTTGAGCTCCTGCACAGGATGCATCTTCCAGAGTTGAGGATGAAGAAGGCAGGTGCATGGCATAACCCATTTGAAAGCCAGAGGCTTGAGTAAGTTTGCTTCTTGCCCACCTCAACTGTTGCCGAGCTGATACTGTTTCCCCGCACCTCCCATTTTTCAGGAAAAACACTAATTTCCTCAGTAAATGTGGGGTGAGACCACCATGAGATTCAAGGTGGAAGCCCCGAGAATTCACCTGAGTGCACTGAGGATATTCATAAAGTGCTTAACAGGAGCCCTTCTTCTGGGCAGGATTAGGGCCTGGTGAGGTTCAACAGCATAGACCATCAGGGACAAAAGAGACATTGAAGCTTACAAAGGCCCTTGGGATATCATCCAGCAGCACCTAGGACCAGAGCAGTGCCGAGGACTGGAGCAATGCCGAGGCCCCATTCTAGACTAGGAGATGCCAGCCCACCTCTGCAAGGCTCGCTGTAGGAGCAAGGGTGCAGCACAAGCAGAGTTTAAGACCTTTTGCTCATTTGATGTAAACTCTAGAGGGAGCCTAAGGACAGAGATAAGGACAGCACCAGGATCTGGCCGCCCTCCTAACTGCATCCCCCCCAGTCCCAGGCTGTTCTCATCCCTGCTGCCCTGCACTTTTGGGGCACTCTGCTCTCCATTTCCCTTGCTGCAGGTGGGGAGCAGTTGTGCCCAAGGGTGTGGGCCCCATCATGCACCTGCAGAAGCCTTGGGTGGGATCAGAATGCAAGGACTGGTTCAGGGGATTTTGAGTCCTTAAGAGGGTGCTGGCTGGGGGTACAGCATCGGGGTGTCTTAATAGAATTTAGTTCAGAAAGTGGGTAATCTGTCAGAATTGCCTTCTCTGCACTAGTGCAAGAGGCTGGACCATCTCACTGTGCAGTACATGGGGTTATATGGGTTATACAAACAGTTATGTCTGCAGAAGATACAGGTTAAATTATTAGCACTGAAAGGTTCTAATTCTTTTCTCTCTCAAGCTCTCTGCTTGGCACCGGTCTTCTCTTGTCTTGCTAAAGAAGCAGTCCTTTTAAAGGACCCCAGTAGTATCTCAGGGAAGAATCTCCTGGTATGTCTCAGACTTTCTTTTTCTTTTCTTTTTTTTTTCTTTCTTTCTTAAGCGCAAAGCAAGACAGAGCTTAAACTGCTCTTGAAGCACGTGAAGTGGTGCATATCCTACAGCCAGCAGCGATGCACCCTTCTGGGTAATCAACTCTTCCTTTTTCACATCAGGGACAAGAAAGATTATGTTCATACGCAGTCCCTAAAAATAAACACACATACGCTTGCTTATGTTGAACTATCCCAGCAAACAACTTTATAGTGGAGGTGAGGCTTAAAGCAGGAAAATGATTACTTGCTGTAAACTGGCCTCATTTCCCCAACCAAAACACACCATATGAACAAAAGCATTTGCAAGCCACTATAACTCCACCTAAGACTTCCTATTTAATACATCACACACCCCTTGCCACTTTGTTAGAATAGCAAATTTTTGACATTTGAATCTTAATTAGAGGCTTTTCATGGCAGCTAAACATCTCTCCTTTCCCATCCCTTCCCATCCCTTCCCTCTTCCTTAAAGGCCATTCCCCTGGCAGCAGCTTGGCCTTGGGCTGAAGACAAGCTGCGCTCAGGTGGAATACTTCAGGGAGCTCCAGCTCCAGAAGCATACCTCTGCACAGACCCCATAAAGCCTCTACCAGCACTTTACCCTCTCTCCAAGATACAGTGAGGATTAACCGCTTCATGTTTGTGAAGTCCACCAAGTGCAGAAAGTGTGATGTAAGAGCTAAGTAGTAATAATAATTATGAACTATTATTGTTACTATTGATGAAACAGTTTTCCAGCCACTTGCTCCACTACCTACACCTTTAAGAAAGATTCTCAACAGATGAATTATAATCAGTGGAAATGATTTGTTCTGTTTTTCTACAAATCCTGAAGTGAACCTTTCTGGGAAGAGGATGATATTTTGTAGCAATGTTTTCTCAAGTACAATTCTTTAGGTTCCCAAGTGATGACACATTGTAGAGCAACGCTCTTGGCACAGAGCATTCATCTGCAAGAAGGGACACTGGCCCCGTTTCTTAAAGCCATTCATTAAATAAAAACACCTTATGTCATATATTATGTTCCTCTGAAATGTTTAAAGGTTTTAGCACATGAAATCATATGGAGCCTGTATTTATTTATTTTTTTTTCCAGAATGCAGCACTATCCTCTCAGTTACTGAGCACTGTTGGAAAAACTTGTTATTTTTTGTTAGTGTTTTGTTTTGTTTTCATTTGGTAGGATCCCAACTTTATGCAATAGGCTTTTTCAGAAATACAGAACTATGTAAATGTGGTGCTCACAACTGACCACAGAGAGGCTGCTCACCAAAAAAATTAAAAAAAAAAAAAAAAAAAAAAAGAGTCAATATAAAAACATCTGCATCTGTAAGAATTGTAGGCATTCTGTGTGCCATTGACATGAGAATGTACCCCAGCTTCTTCTTTTTTTTTTTTTTTTTTCCAATGGACTATATTAATTGCCTTAAGATGAAGAGGTCTACAAACATCTTCCTTATATAAACAGAGGAACTGGTCTGGCTACTTTCTAAACCCTTTAAGGGAGATGACCCATCTCATGTAGCAAAATGATGGCATTAAGTAACTGACTACTATCAGGATTTGAGACCTGAGTTCTGGTTCTGGTTTCCCTGGGTCATGTTATGCATATTGCTGCAACTCTAGGAACCTACGAAAAAAGGAAACCCTTTTCTTAGTCTGTTTAGACTTTAAGCTGTTGAAAATGCTCTGTTTGTACAGTACCAGGTATAGTAGGACTTCAGTCTCAGTCAAGGTCTCTAGGTGCCAGGGTAATTACAAATATAACAGTACTCATTACATATTGAGCTTACCACATCTTGTTTGTGTTAATCAGCCCAGCAAGGGAACTGTACAGCTCCAGGATGCAAAAGCCAGGGCATTAACCTACAATAATATAATGTTATTACAGAGAAAAATTGAAAGTGGATACTGCAAGCGCCTGGCAACAAGAAAATGATTATGAGGTAGGTGACAGGCACTTTGAGACAAAAGAAACCTTGACATCCTAGTGACCCCACACTGGAACAAAACATAGTCTTTTGGGGGATACCATTTAGGAAAAAAACTCAAACCACAACAACCTAAAACTGTCTCTAAGCTGATCTTCTCATGAGACCCCTGCATATCAGGTTCAAATGGATCCCCCTCTTCTCTCAACCCTCTAAGAATTTGCAGTCCAGTTGCCAGTAGCCAAAGTTACAACCCCTCACTCCTCCCCAGAAGTGCTCTACCAGCATCCATCCACACCAGTGCTAGTCCTGTCCGGACAAGAGCCTGCTGAGCCACATTACCAAGGGGCAGCCATCAGTTAGGATAACCCTGTTCATGACTGATCTAAACCAGCCATGCCTAGTAGAGTAAGGTGGCAAGCCAAAAGGCAAAAATTATTTCACTGAAGCCGGTCTATTGCAAAATGCACTGGGGCCATAATTGCAGTTGCTTATGAAAAAGATGCAGAAGGAGAGCTCCTGTATTTACCAGCATGTGTTCTGGGTTTCCCTCATAAGGAGTTAAACATTTCTGGGAGCAGGGGCCTAATCTGCTGGGTTTTTTGACTCTAACAAGCTGCCTGGTTACTCCCTTTGTTCTGTCTGCCAGCAGCTAAACTGGGAGGTCTATTGAAAGACAAGTACCTGAAAGCATCATTTTCAAGTATTTGTCACCTTGTTATCTCTGTTTTGAAAGGCTTTTTGAAAACAACTCAAAAATGGAAAGATAAAAGAAAATGTTTGCAAAGACAAAGTTAGCATAGCAAATAATACAGTTTATAGTTAATAGCTTACTTGAATGACAAAACATAGTTGATACTAAGAGAGGCACAGGCAATTCTCCTTTTCTGCTGTTGCCCCCCAAGCCAAGTCTGCAACAGACAGGTGGGAAAACACAGAAGCAGCAAAAGCTATGGTCTGACTCAGTAAGTGCTCTTCGGATATCTATAATGGGGTCCTAAAATAAGTTCTTCTATTCCTGGTGGTCTCAAATACTCACAAGCCATGTGCAACCTCTCAGAACTCCTTTGTTTTTGCAAAACAAACAAAATTAACAAAAAATAACGCAAGCCTTTCTCTGGCCGTGTGGGTGTCTGAACATTTTATGAGCCTACAGCATCCCGCCATTTCAAAAGAACCTTAAGAACCCGAGAGCAGCCAAAGCTTCTCAGGCCAGTGGGGAGCCCTTTCTAATATTCTCTTTGCAAAGCTTCAGAACAAACTATTAGACCTTGCTATACCCTTCCTTCAGGTTGCCTCACTCTGCTGTGGTTAGTTTGTTCAGCGCCAGAATTAGAAACAAAACCCCCAACTCTCAGCACTCGTCAATCAAAAGAAGCTAGTCAGCCACCCACCAGGTCAAATTAAGCCTGCTGAGAACTCAGGGCCAACTCCTCAAAAGCATTCAGATGTCTAAACACCTTTGAAAACCTGTCTTGAATGCTCTACAAGATTGTTGGCAATAAGCTTTTTTCAGGGTGCCTGGTGGGAAAGTGGAGGTTGGGCTCTACTGAGTACACGGCTCTGAGGGTGCAAGGTCACTTCCTGGTTTTAATAATGCTGAGGTTTCCAAAAGAATAAGTGTTTGGGTTCTTTTTAATGTCTTCTGCTTTTTCAGACTTCCTCCTTATCCGCAGGTACCAGGAACTCATTTTACTGGAAAGGAGAGATTCAAAACTCTAGCAGTTGCATGGCTTCAGGACATGGAGCTTTAAGACAAAAAAACAACTGACACAGCAAAACAGTGAGAAGTGCTCATACTGGGAACAAAGGTCCACTCGGCTACACTAGTGAAGGGTGAACTTCAGCTGTGAACATGAGAACTGGAGAAGGGTTTGGGTAGACTTTACAAAGCCAACTAGCTTTGGTTCAAAGCTGCTGAAGTACTCTTTTCGAGAATGACTTTAGCAGTAGGACACCTCAACTTCATTGCAGTTGTGCAGATTTCCAAGGTCACGTTCTCAATAATTACAGCAAGATCATGTAGCTACATCATTTTTCTGCCTGTTAGAACTGTTTTGATTTAATTGAATGGATTCATTTGGTACTACCCCTTCTGTGGATGCTTTTAACAACATTTTAGAATAGCCTTTTTTTTTCTTCTTACAAATTGTTTTTTTTTTGCAAGGGTGATTTAGTGGAATCTTGTAGTGAGAACAGCAGTATCTACTACAGCTTTCTTGTCTCCTTGCAAATTATTGGTAGAAAAAGCTGCTGCTGCTAATAAACTGTTTTTCTTTTGTACATTCAAATATTGGGTATCTGTAGCTTGAGCCCCAGGGACTGGTTATTTATGAGCAATTTTACAGAGTTTGTATTCAATTAATAAGAAATTTGATTATTTTCCCTTACAGCTGCTAATAAGCGATAACAGCCTATACTTCAGAAAGTCAAATATGATGCTTTCTTTTCCCCAGTAAGTACTTAGTTCTAGGCCTGGAGAACGGCCAGAGCACACAGAAACACTGTTCCACAGTAACATTTTGTACGTTACTAAAAAAAATAACAACAACAGCCAACTCTCACATGAAATAAAATGTCTTTCTTTTCCTCCTTAACACACAAATATTCATTCAGTTGTTATACTTTCTATATAAATGCCTGTACACTTACACATTCACACTAGATTTTTCTGCTGAACAAATGATATGTTAAGATGTCCTGTATTATTATGATTAATTTAGTTTGGTTTACATCAAGCTACTATGAAAAATCCTCCATCTCAAGGTCTCTGGGACAAGCAGTTTCTGGACTACTGATGGTTTGGATTACTTCAGTTTGCGGGTGCTTCTCTTAAAAAAAAATCTGTGGAAACCCATTGCTTTTAAGATTTCTCATACTGGGCACCTTAAAGCTGAGAGACTGCTAAGTCACTCTAGAAAATATTGGTCCAGAAGACTTCATCCATCTGTGCAAATACACAACAATCCAATTAAACCATCAGACTTCACAGTTATTTACAGATTTCCACAATCTGGCAGCAGCAAGCAGAGGTTATATTGCTTAACCGAGTTGCCACAAGCCAGCATGCCCCAGAGCCTGACAGAGGTTCCACAAAACATGGAGGAGAACTGAACGGCATGATGGGGTCTGAAGATGGGCATGCACTACTCCTCAGCTTCAGAGGGGCTGCAAAGGCATGGCCTCCAACAATAAAAGCCTGGTGACCCACAGCTGAGCTCCTGCCCCAACCCCAGCAAGGCATGGTTAAACATTACAATTTGCTGCACGGTCTCCTTCACAATTTCACTACAATGCCATAAAGCTGATTTAAAAGGTGTCTGCCCTTTGCCACACTTGACCACTTGTTCCCACCTCAACTTTAAGCAAGGTCTTTAAAATGAAATTGAAAAGTAATAAATGGAAAAAAAAAAAAAAAGAGAGAGATTGTGGGGGAGGAATAATCCAAATGATTTTGCAGCTCTGCTGTAAACAGTTGTATTTTCACAACTGTAGAAGACAGAAATGATCTTTCCTAAGGAAGGAAAGAAGATACTACACTCAGAAGTATCCTTGGGACTATTTCCCCAACCTGTCTCAGAGTACAGCTGTGCTAATGCTTGTGATAGTGAACGGGAATGAGGGTTTAGAGAAGAGGGAAAGTGAGAAGGATGATTTCTGTGTCAGAGCTCCATCAGTCCGATTCCTGCCACCAGGCAGACTGAGGTACTCAAAGGCTTAAAAGTCCTTAAAGTACTTAGAGTACTTCGGAGTACTCAAAGATACTTTAAATTCAAAGAAGCGGGATGTTTGCCCCAGCAGCTCCTTTGAAACAAATCACATTAGTTCAAGCTTCAGGCTAACTTCTTAAAAGCTAGGTCTAAACTATTTAAAAAGACCCCAAAACTCTTAGGATCTGCTTCAATGTTTTATTTTCTCCACCATCAGCATTTGCAGCTGCACATTTTCATCCTGATTTTACCTTCCCCATCAGTGGAATGGATGCTGCTGCTCCATGGCGAGCTGTGGTTTGGGCTAGGTCCCTGAAGTGCTCCATTTATTAGTAATAAAGGAGGGACAGAGGGTTTTTTTTTTTAATATTCAGTGTAGGTCCCAGGTCTGGCTCACAGCACAGCTGCACCAACAACTGTGTTGGCAGGACTCACAGGTTAATAGATTGCAAAGCAGGTGAAAGCACTGACTCTTTTGCCTGCTGTAGCATCCATGCCATAGAGTGGATTCCCAGTCCCTGTCTGGCCTTGATGGGTCCCTGCCCCACTGACCACGTTGCAGACAGCGTGGAATTTCCATGCAACACAAGAGGTAGACAGCCCAAAGCAAATTAGATGTTTTCACTAGTTGCTGGATCCCACTGCCTCCATGATATGAGCGGGCGTGTAAGGAGGAGGTCTGCTGAAGCCTACACTCTGAGCAAGGATCCAACTAGGTAATTAATAAGAAAGGCCGAGATGAAAACCTCTGGCCTGAGAGCTGCCTCTCTCAAGGCCTGTGATAGTCACCACCTGCGGCTGCTGCAGGCTCTCCTGTGAGCCGCCAAACTGCAACAAACACCAAGCTCTGCGCAAGCCTCAAAACCCAGGGGAGGAGGAGATGAGGGAGATGAAACCTCATCACACTGTGGTAGCCAGCCTGTTTGGGGTACCCAGCTCAGTCGGGTGAGTCTGTGCTATTTTGGTAGCTGGTTCTGGGCTGTAGGGGAGGGAGATACTTATTTCCTCTCAAGATTCACAGCCATGAAGCCAAACTCTTTGTTTCCAGAAATGAGGAGAAATCAATCTTTTCAAATCACGTCCGTATCCTCTCGCACACCACAGAGTCCATACAGCATCCCCCATTTCAGATCTCACTGCACTCCACTCAACAAGGTCTCCTGGGTCACCCAGCCTGCAGTTTCTGCATTGTCTTTTGGCACTGATTCATGTTCAGGGCCTGAAATGTAGGTATTTTTAACATTTATATAAATGTTATTAATTCCCTCTGTCTATTCTCATATTTAATTATGTCATATAAAGTGAAAATTGTCATCAGAGAAGAACTAACAGACTCTCAAATAAACAGTTCAGTAGTGCTGTCTGAACCTCCATTTAAAAATGGATTCAAGGAGGATGATGTTCTAGTCACATGGTATAGGCATCTCCATAGAAACAAGGGAGAAAATGGGCAAGAAACTGAATGAAAAAAAACAGAAAAGTTACAACAAATAGCTCCTAGAGCTCGGTTTACACAGCTAAGGCTTTTAGTCTGAGGGCTGGGGCTTGTCTCTATTACTGCTGATACACCCCTATTTTTTCTTATTCCTGTGGAGTATCTTCTTGCCAGCTCCTGTATCACTTTCTGGGAATAAGCTGAACTCTTCTGGCAAGCGAAAGATCTCCTAGTTTGTCAGCTAGCAGTCCATGGAGGTGCAATCAGTGTTGGCTCATCATTTCTGGGGGAGTTGCCAGTGGTCAGTGAGAACTGTAATGGTCACAGAGGTCATGATTCAAGTCACCTAAATTTAGCTGCCTAATATGGGATGGCTAGTCTAAACTACTCACTTTCCCAGAAAATGGAGCACCATCAGAGGAAAAAAGAATCTCCTCTTCCCTTGCACACCAACTCAAGACAAGTGAATCACCCTCTGGTGTCTTGTTCACTGTATACAGAGAGTACCTATACATCTAGTTCAAACTGGATGTGAACTTCTAGTCAGTCAAAGTTAAGCAAGATGAGTCCTACTCATACTACTGGCATCTCCCCATGGTTTCCATTTGCAGCAGTACTGTAACAGATGCTGAGAATACATTAAATGCTTTCCTAATGTCACATTCCCATGTCTGCAATCATGGTAATTGTCTCAGTGAAGTTTTGCAATTGCAAACAAGCAGGAAGCCATCTGCAAAGGAATCTGTCTATTAAGATTGTGGCCCCTACTCTCAAAGTGCTTGAAAATCCCCAGCACATTTTTTGGGCTAAAGAGAAAAAAAAAAAAAAAAAAGGTCAGGCTCCTGCAGCAATATGGAAAATATCCAGAATGTGCTTCAGTGATCCAAGGAATAGACTGACTTTTGCTTCAGGACTGTGCTAATTAAATACTGGTAACTACATCTGAATAGAATTAAGTCTAATTTAAGGCCCTTTCTGAGCTCCAGGGCAATGTAGACTTGTCCTAAAAATAGAAATTACCGACTGCTGACAACAGGTGTCAGCAACAGAAGCGTCTGAACCAGGGCTGAATGTGAATTAGCTGTAAGTGTAGACAAGGACAAACTAAGTTCATCACTGTTTCTGCAGCCACAATGAAGACCTCACTGGAAGCATGGAGGAACATGAGGAGCAGAACAGATATGAACCAGAACAGTCCTGAGTGCAGCTACCCTTGTCGATACGTGCAGATAACCAGCGCGGCTCTAATTTTTGTGGTGCAGATAAGGTTTGGTTCACCATTACACATGCCAAAACTACCTTAGGTTCCCATAGGAGTTCTTGAGTGGCAGCCAACTGGAATATTTTGCAGAGTACTCACTCCCTTCCTCTTACTTCTTTGTCCTGTCCTGCATTTCACAGGGATTCTGTGAATCAGGGACCATGTGTTTTGCTTCTCTTCTTCATTTTATCAGCCTCATTTCCCTCACATCCTTGTATCCTCAGGTGTGTACGCCCTGCACACCACACTTTGCCTCCATGTCAAATCCAGCAGGAAAGTTACTACAAAGGTCTTCAAAAAACAAGAGGAGCAGAACGCCATCATCCCCACTGGCCCTTTTGCTGGCAGCTATTTTGCCACCATTTCCTGCTGGCTCCTACACCATCTCTCTCATCATATTTCTTTATCAACATCCCATCTCTCTTATTCTCCCCCTTGCTCTTTTGCTTTTAAATACATATTTAATATGTTTTGTTTCCATGCCCTTTCTCAGTAATTTATCCCATATGTGTGCATGAGTCTTCACATGAAACGCTTTTGCCCAAAACTGTCTTTGCAGACAATTTTTTATGTTTTGGTTTTATTTTTAACATATTTTTTGCCATCAAGCTTCTTTTCTCCACCGCTTTCAAAAACAGGCCTGTTTAACCCTTCTGACCATCCTCCCCTACCTCCACAAGTGCAAACATTCATTCGATGTGGCCCCTCATCTTTGGTTCCCTGTCCATATACTGTCTTCGCCTCTCCATCAAGAGAGCAAGAAAAACAGGTTTGCAGTCAGTATTTGTTTACAGAACAAAACCAGCAGGTTTCAATTCCTCTGGGCTTGTTTTTGTTTTGGTAAAAAGAAAGGGTAAGGTTAGGACTCACAGCTGAGGACACATACCCAGGCTACCAGCCTGAGTTGAGCGAGGCACCTGCTCTTCCACAGGCACAGGGAGGGAGAAGGGAGCAAATCCAGACTTGGTGAAAGGGAGGGCAGTTTCATCCATTTCAAAAGAGTCACACCCATTTACACCTACTCCAAATTAACATCCCTATTTTAATTTACATTCATACCTCATATTATAGTAATTTCTCCTCTGAGTCCCATTATGAAATACAAGTTTTGCCAAGGGCTAAGGGTGCCAAACTCACAGTGTTTCTCCATTTATAAGTATTCAGCACTTTCATACAGATTAGATTTCCTATAAAGGAAGGAAAGTATATTTCTGCTCCTGATATGTGATGAGGCTGTATAGTGCGCTATGATCCATACCCGAGCCTAGAATAAAAGCCTTCAATTCTGTATCAAGAAAAACAGTTGTGCATATGCTCAACTTTCCACTGACAGGAAGCAGACTAAGCAGACTCTCATTATGTTTGAATGATGCACACGCTTAGCTGCCTTCAGAAAGCTTAAAAGAGAAATGGTGTCAATGAGCAGAAATTGGGGCCATCTCTGGTGTCGGTGCAGAACTGATGCAGTCATCTTCTTGGACATCCCACATCAGGAAGACTTAACTCACCTATTAGATCTTTTCCATCTCCAGTTTTAGGAACTGGGGGTATCTAGCTAAGGAGTGGTCAGAAAGATTCACTGAGGGAACACGGCTGTTGCTGCAAGGCAGCTAGATTCCCCTGCTTTCCAGTAGGATTTGCTAGGGCAGATGAAAAGCCCGCACTTGGAAAGGATGGGTCTGAACTCATTGAAATGGACCAAACATGTTGACCATGAAATCTAATAGCAGAAAACTTTTCTGAAGAAAGATGATTCACTTGGACCTGAGAGATCACCTTCCATGCCATATTTTACTCTCTTTGTGTTTGGGATGTTTTTCTTAAAATAGAATACCTCAGATAAATCAAGGTGTTTATCAGAGGGAATTCCACTGGGAACATCTGAGTACTGAGATCATACCACCAAGCCCCACTGTATGCTAAGAGTAACCAGTTAAACCTAAATGTGCAAAGGAATAATTGTCCATTTGTTTCAATAACCAACTGCCAACTCTGATGTCACCTTTTGCCATAATTCCACTAAGGTTAAACACTTGCATGCACTCTACGCTCCTGACATGGGGTGGTGAAGACTGCAGAGACCATCTACACCAGTTTCACAGGGCACTCTGTTTTTTAAAGGATGGTAGAGTTTTCTGTGGTGAATGTTCCTGTTCCTAGCAAACACACATGGCACTGTTTTCTGTGTGAGGCAAGACTTCTTTTTCCCATATGTATCATTCTGTGTTTATCCACAGTGACACTAATAATGTAGCCATGCTGCACGTTCAGCCAGAGCTGCTCTTTGCCACTCTTCGGCTTTTATATACCCTCTTCTCAGCCCAGTGCTCCAGCACAACTTGCTCTTACTTTGGCCACAAAGTGTGCAATAAAGTTGCAACTTGAAGGGCCAGCTTTCATCTCAGTGTTGGTCCAGAGGCAAGGAGGCAATATGCCCAGTCCAGGATGGGGGTAACACTGGGGATAACTATAATGTACAGGCAGAACATCAGGCTCAGACACCCACTTACCTGACTCTTTATACATATCCCAGCTCCTCAAAGCCAAGCCAAAATGAACCACTTCTTACCATATCCTATACTCTTAATTGTAAAGGCAACTGACATCTCATTGACTCTTCCCTCCTCCCCAATACATGCTGTAAGAAACAAATGGCAATGGTTAGAGATCTATAAGTAATGGTGTTCCCCAGGGGTCAGTTCTGGGTCCAGTCTTATTCAACATCTTCATCAATGACCTGGATGAAGGGATAGAGTGCACCCTCAGCAAGTTTGCTGATGATAGTAAACTGGGCAGAGTGGCTGATAGACCAAAAAGCTGTGGTGTCATCCAGCGAGGTCTGGACAGACTGGAGAGCTGGGCAAAGGCAAACCTAGTGAAGTTCAACAAGGGTAAGTGTAGAGTTCTACACCTGGGGAGGAACAACACCACATTACAGGTTAGGGGTAGACCTGCTGGAAAGCAGCCCCATCGAGAGGGACCTTGGCATCCTGGTGGACAATAAGTTATCCATGGGACAGCAATGTGCCCTTGTGACCAGGAACGCCAGTGGTATCTTGGGGTGCATAAAGAAGAGTGTGGCCAGGAGGTCAAGGGAGGTTCTCCTCCTCCTCTACTCTGCACTAGTGAGACCATATCTGGGGTATTGTCTTCAGTTCTGGTCTCCCCAGTTCAAGAGGGACAGGGAAATACTAGAGAGAGTCCAACAGAGAGCTACAAACATGATGAAAGGACTGGAACATATCTCTTATGAGGAAAGGCTGAGAGACCTGGGGCTGTTTAGCCTGGAGAAGAGAAGACTGAGAGGGGATCTTATTAATGTCTACAACTATCTGAAGGGTGGGTGTCAAGTAGAAGGGGCCAGTCTCTTTTCAGTTGTGCCCTGTGATAGGACAAGAGGTGAATGGTAGCAAGGTGAAACACAGGAAGTTCCACCTCAACATGAGGAAAAACTTGTTCACTATGAGAATGAGAGAGCATTGGAACGGGCTGCCCAGAAGAAGAAAGAGACTTTCAAGACCCACCTGGATCTGTTCCTGTGTGGCCTGCCCTGGGTGACCCAGTTCTGGCAGGGGGGTTGGACTAGATGATCTCCAGAGGTCCCTTCCAACCCCTACCAGTCTATGATTCCGTGACCGGGCATGCACCCGAGTGGGAGGATAGGCTGTGGGAGAGAACACACCCTGCCATCCTGCTCATCCGCTGGGCTAGAGATAATTAACAGAGGTGCCAGTGAGTGATTTACTGGTGCCAGGACCCTCCATGCCCCTGCCGCTCTCAAGCTGCCTGGATCTCCCTGCCTGCTCCTCTGACAAGAGCCTCTCAGGCTGAGGGGGAGAAGGCAGGCAGGAGACGTGCCTGCGGAGGAGTGAGGGCCTTTTCATTTATTTAATGTATTTCACCCTGAGGTTGGCTTTATAGTATTCATTATGACCCTTCAGAAGCCAGAAGACACATCTCCGCCCGTCGTTACTGCATCCCTGGGTGGCAGGGTGCGATGCGTCCCTGCGAGCCCCACGGCTGCCCCCACAGCCCCCTTGCTCTGCCCCTCTGGCAGGTGCGGCTCTGCCTGCTGTGCGTGGGGACTTCCCTGGTGTTCGGCCCCATCCTGGGGAAGAGCTGGCGGCTCTACAAGGTCTTCACCCAGCGGGTGCCAGACAAGCGGGTGGTGAGTACACAGCACCTGGGTGGGAATTGGGTGGGGGGCAAACTCCTCAAGGGAAATGAACACCAGCAAGTCCCAAACTGGTGCGGGATAGCCGATAAAACTGGCGTGTGACAGGGAGAGGTGTCAGAAGCGCAGGTCTGGTTTCATACCTAGCTGGGCATGGGCTTCTCATTTATTTCTGTGCAATGAGGCAGGAGCTTTTCCACTCCACAGGCAAGGGGAGTGCCCTGCCAGGATGCCTATTGCCCAGTGGAGTTTCAGCCCCATCACTGAACAAGGTCTTGTTCTCATTTTACATTGGCCGCATGCCTTCATTATGCTGCACACTGGTGTTTCTGTCCAGGTCTGGGCTGATTGTTTTTGTGGGATGGGCATAAACCAGGTATCCTCAAGGGCATCTGATATAGCACCATCCCCAGATGAATCTGATCTCCCCAGGGAGGGAGGAAAAGAGGGAGCGCGCACTGGGTGCTCCCCCGCAGCACTGAGGGAAGGGGATACAGCAGCTAGGAGGGAAAAGGGAGCTACCTATATACATTTGTGCTTGTAACAGTGCACTTACAGCTTTGAGTGGCCTCTTTCCAATCGTGAAAAAAGTATGTCTCGGATGAAAGATGAGATGAGAGGGTTTGCAGGGGAGCCGGGTACCAGCAAGGATTCCCATTCCTAAGGCACTGTGATCTGTGTTAAACTTGCAAAATTATAATCCTACCAGCCTCGCCCCCCCCCCCCCCCGCCACGCCCGCCCGCCACCCCATGCGTCCACCGTAGGC
>WTSP01022235.1:0-22244 GCA_025331215.1 Actenoides lindsayi | reverse complement strand
TCTTGTTCTTTCGATAGTTACTTGTAAGAAGGGGCCAGCACCTACCTCTCTGTAACCTCCTTTCAGGTAGTTGTAGAGAGTGATAAGATCCCCCCTCAGCCTCCTTTTCTTCAGACTAAATAGCCTCAGTTGCCTCAGCTGTTCCTCATAAGACTTGTGCTCCAGGCCCTTCACCAGCTTAGCTGCTCTTCTCTGGACCCACTCCAGCACCTCCATGTCTTTCTTGTATTGAGGTGCCCAAAACTGAACATGGTACTCGAGGTGTGACCTCACCAATGCTGAGTACAGAGGGACAATCACCTCCCTAGTCCTGCTGACCACACCATTTCTAATACAAGCCAGGATGCCATTGGCCTTCTTGGCCACCTGGGCACACAGCTGGCTCTTGTTCAGCTGGCTGGCAATCAAAACCCCCTGGTCCCTTTCTGCTGGGCAGCTTTCCAGCCACTCTTCCCCAGGCCTGTAGTGCTGCCTGGGGTTGTTGTGGCCCAAGTGCGGGATCCAGTACTTGGCCTTGTTGAAGCTCATACACTTGACCTCGGCCCATTGATCCAGCCTGTCCAGATCCCTCTGTAGAGCCTCCCTACCCTCAAGCAGATAAACACTCCCACTCAACTTGGTGTCATCTTAGTTATGAACTCCAGAAGTTCCAACAGCAGACCAGAAATCCACTAGCTGCTAGAGGTGTGAGGACAGTGCACCCAATAGTGATTATTGCTGATGTTTCCACTGGGTTACGCATGCTTCAGACACATAGCTCAGTCTTTCACTCTTCCCATTCCATCAAATTCTCAGCATGATTCTCAGCTTGAGTAATATAGTTCATATATAGCAATGGCTGAGATCATGGCTGACTATGTCACAAGGAAATGGAACAGCTTAGAAACTAAGTTAAATGCAACACAGTATTTAATAGAGGAGAGGCAGAGCACTCGTGAAAAAGTAAAGATATCAGACAATGGATGGTTAAAAAATCCATACGAATATTGTTCAATGCAGATATTAAATGATCTGTATACCTTAATACATAAGTAAAATTATGCAGGAAAACTTTATATCAAACTACATATACATTTGAAGTGGAAGGATTTGTTAACAAATGGAAAAAAGTGTTAACAGGAAACAGAAAATTATGGTGATGTGCATTGAAAATAAGAGAATCAATGTGGTATATATAGAAAGAAGAGATAAAATATGCACATTTCTTACCCATGAAAAGAAATTGTAGAAATGCAAAGAACAATGATACCTTGGAAAATGTCAAGTATTCACAGCTATGTGGAGTAGCAAGTGGTGAGAATAAATATCCTACATTTTGCTTGTTTCAACATATACATTCTTTGCTTTTTTTTTTCTGCTTTCAGTGTCTGGTACCCAAAACTGTATCTTCAAGACACCAGTGTCTCAGTATGCACTCTGTTTTCAAAGTCTCAATTCTGACATCTCTTAATTCAATACTTCTGAAAAAAAGTCTGATGACCCTATCGGAAAATGGAGGAAACGAACTCCTTTATAAATAGTTCCACCTGTCCACCATACTTGTTTTAAGTCCCTGCCTGTTTACAGGAGACAGGACCCAAGCCACAGCTTTCAACACATTTTGACATATAACAGCTCAGGTATTTATGGTATTTATTATTATTTATTATTATATTTATTTTTGTTTATAGTATTATTAGTAATATATTAAGTGCTACACCAAGACCATGAGGTACTGTGTGTAACTAACATCTGTTATATGTGTCATCAGCTCCACCACTTTTCTCTCCCTGCCAGTCAATACCTTGCTTATCTTCCATGTAGGGATTATTTAAGAAGATTTTTCAGGTTCTAAAAAGCTCCTAATAGCATAATGCCACCATCTTCTTTTACTCATAGGTTCCAGCACTGTACAGTGTTTTGGGAGTTGACATCAAGTTCTCCCCTTATGTCCAGATTAGACACCAGCTCCAAAAGAGAGGGAGAATCTATACCTGGGAACTCTGAGGGGTTGAGGAAATTAGATTCTGATGAAGGATAAAATTGAGACATGTCTATTTAAAAGGAGCAATTGGCAGCCTTATGGTATAGTCTTACAACACTTACAGGAGACCAGGGGGTGTCAGGATGCCTAGAAGTCAAGCACATGGTAACCAACACTAATGTGACTAACTCCTTTATGGATGTAGTACACTATGACTGAACTAAATTGTGTTTCACCGCACAGTTGTTTGGTTTTAGGTTTTTGTTTGTTTGGTTGGTGTTTTGTTTTGTGGGGTTTGTTTGGTTGGTTTGGTTGGTTGTTGTTTTGTTTTGCTTTAATTTTCTAGAAGGAACAGATCAAAGTCTTAATTCATTACAGCAGGCTTTTTGTACACCACCTGGTTTAAAGTACACTGCAGTAAACAGGAAACCTTTTTCTAGCATCTTAGTTATGATGAATCTAACACATCCTCTGGCAAAACTAGCAGTGACAGTTTTAGGAACTGCAAGCACCAACTTTTCTCCTTGAGGCTCTACCAGAGATTACAACCTCCCACCAGTCAGCAGAGAGGGACCAGTGTGTTGGACCCAGGCAGCCCAGCCCCTGGGGAGCTGCAGAGCCTGAGTCTCAAATACACATTCAGTAACCCTGACAGAGTGGCAAGGTGAACAGCTAACAGAGTTATGTCTTCACCCACTGCATGTAGACTTGCCATATCAGACTGGTAAATTAACAGCTACGGTGACAAAATTCGTTCCTATATAAAAGCATCTGATAATTACAGAACTGCTCTATCAGCTTGGTATGTTCTAGAAGACTGGTGCTAGTAATTCAGATTCATAAAAAGAAAGAAGCCTAATGAAAAATATGTTTACATGAGTATACTTTTGAATCACGAGGGAAAATTATGTGAAAAAAAACCACACTGGTTGACAACATACTCCTAACAAAGTCCTTATTTTGACAGTCACTTTAATCTGTTGTCACTGTCAAAGATGTTCCCCACTTCCTTCTAACTCTTTCATTTCCACCCTCCTCTGTGTACAGACATAAGCACTCAAGCACACTGTGTAATACCAAGGTATAGAACGTGGTCGTTATAATTTTTGTTTTCTGAGAAAAACTTGTTCTATGCAGAAGAAACATTTCCTGATGTTTTACCTGAGAAATTATTAATTCCCAGAAAAGAATACCATTTTTCTTTTTTTATTTCCCTGACCAGATATTTCTAGGTGCTATTTCACAACTCTACTGCCAAGATATTTGCAGTATCAGCATGAGTAGAGGCTTGCTGGAGTTTTGAATTTCTACTTACATTTCAGCAAAAATACATGATTGTCACACAGCAATACTTTGTATGCAGTGTTGTCAAAATCTGTCTACAGCTTCCACTGACTTCAATGGCCTTAGGACTGAGCTTCTTATTATCAGACTATGGCATTACCTGAGCAGTATGCCTAGGCAAGGCAGCAATAGGGATGCTTAGAAACAGCAAGTTACAGCAGAATTAAAGACAGAATTATGCAGTTACTGTGAATTCAGTTATATTGCTAAAAAGCACTTACTCAAATACAGCTTAACGAGTAATGTCAAATAGTGTATTTTAGTAGTAATGTCTGGTTCTTTAAGTAATCCATCCATCTTCTGCATTACACCCTAGTGCTGCATTGTTGTGTTACTGTTTGAATATAATGGCATAATAAATTTATAAATTTTATTTTGTAGCTCCTGTGGTGCACCAGCAAAGATTCATGTGAAAAGGAGTTTAAATGGCTCTTTTTATTGTGTTTCTAAGCAGGGTATGTATATATCCAAGTTCGGGGAAAGCAGACCCCTATGAATATAACCAAACCATGTGTGGCAAACAAGCCTAAACCTTCAAGAAATGTAAGATACACAACAGAATATAATTTCCAAGATGCAGTAAATCTGGAAAGAAATATTACTTGCCAATAGCTAATGTTAGATTCTACACAGAGATCACATTTCAGCAGTAGATGTAGCTGCGTCCTGCCCCTTGAGAGCAGAAACATTTTCCTGTAGATAATACAGTCCAGTGTACTGTGTCCTATTGCTATGTGCATGTTCTGTTTCCTCAAAGCCAAAAATCATACATCAAAAGGACTGTAGAAGTGAAGAAAGACTGGCCTGGAAGAGCAATTTATATGTGGATCCACAGTCTTTGGAAAAGCATTTCTTTCTTCTTGAAATCACTATATTCTGAGCACTACATTACCAGAAAGCATCTAGCTGAGGATCTCAGATTACTGTTTCATGGCTGAATTTTAGCAGTACTTGCCTGGTTGGTTTGCAAGTGGAACTGAGCCTACTGAAATATGGGTGGAAAATCAGGTAATTAGTCACACAAGCATTTTCAGGATCAAGATACCAGGCATGGCAAATGTAAAAGCTCCAGCAGGATGCTCCCTGACCTTCCACTGGAATTATGTGGAGCTTTTCCAGTTTCACAGATAATCTGGATGCAGCTGAATATCTTCTTGGAAATCGCCAGAGGCAGAGAACTGAGCCTCGACGCTTCCTTCAGTGGGAAATGTGTAGCCAAAGAGATATCTTAAAATGCCTACTCCTGTGGAAATAAAACAAAATTGTCTTTTTGACTTTGAGGGAGAAGTGCTGCATCACACCTGAAAGCATGAGACCTAGAGAAATAAACAGGAAGGTTAATTAATCTCTTAATAAAGAAACAGGCCAGGATGAAAGTCTGATATTGCTTTAGGAATGAATGTAAAGTGACTGCTGAAGCACATTTGTTGAGTGAAAATCCCAAGGACCAAGCTCTCTCCGAGCTGTCCCAGGGATAGCAGTGACTAGCAGAAATGCCATCTTCAAAGACCAGACAAAGCAATGACAAGACATGTCCAGGGAAAGTTTGTTGAATATCAAGAACTGTTCTCACTTGATAGCTGACCAAGAAGAATACACCCTCTATTTCATAGAATCTATCCTCTTAGCTGATACATCTGTCATCCTCAGGAAATGCAGCACCAGAGGGAAGAGGCAAGTACAAAATAATTACTGTAACTGGGCATGTTGATCTGCTCCCACATATATTGATCTGCCCCACTGTTTCTCCTTGAGATACATCTGGAAATTGTATTGTCAAATGACTTGGCTCCAGATACCTTCCACTAGTAGGCAGAGTGTACTGGATAGGACCAACTAAGCTATATCCATTAAGCTATGACAAGATTCAGCTTTTTCACAAAGGATGCAGACTAGAGACCCTGATAGGGTTTTGAAACACCCTTCTTCCTGCAGCTCCATTCAGCTCCTTTTCAAGCCCTGCAAGTGGATGCATCATTCATGGAAAACCTGTCTTTAAAAGATTTTAGGATGACCCCAAAAACTCAAGGTAATAGATCTGCACTGATTGCTGATAGTGCATCATGTGGGCAAAGGCCCTTTAACTTGGCTGAAGGATTTCTGATCCCTGTACCACATAGGACTAAAGAAAGGGAGAGGGGGACTGGACTGATGCACCCCATGACCTTTACGAAAATACAGGTGCTGTTGGCCTTTGGCTGATGGTGTTGCTGTATGGTTTTGTATCACTATAAGCAGATAAAAGAAGATGTGCTCTTGCCCTCTGGCACTGGGCAGGGTTGAACTCAATACCAGAAAGGACACCTTCTGCTCTGACCAAGATCATGATGAAAGATGCAGCTCTGAGATGGCAGAACTTTGAGAGCAGAGAACACTCCAGTGCTGCTCTTCCTGCTGAGAGAACAGGTGATTATGTGTCAGTGGCAAGCTGGATGTCAGGTATAAAGTTGTACTGGGTTTATGTGGCAAGGTTTTGGTAGCAGGGGAGCTACAGATATGGATTCTGTCAGAAGCTTCCCCCATGTCCAATAGAGCTGCTGGCCAAGGCTGAGCTAATCAATGATGGTGCTAGGGCCTCTGTGATAACATAGTTAAGAAGTGTAGACAGAAAAACAATTGCTGCGGAATAGCAGCCATAGATAGAAGTGAGAAAATATAAGAGAAACAACTCTGTAAGTACCAAAGTCAATGAATAAGGAGGGAGGGAAGGTGCTCCAGACACTGGAGCAGATATTCTCATGCAGCCCATGGTGAGGCAGGCTGTCCTCCTGCAGCCCACGGAGGCCCAGTGTGGAGAAGATATGCAGCCCATGGAGGATCTCATGCTAGAGCAAGGGGATGTGCCCAAAGGAGGCTGTGGCCCATGAGAAGCCCAATGGAGCAGGTTCCTAGCAAGACTGTTTTACAGTCGACTTAGATAGATTTGAGGTGAAATCAAACCTGTTTTAGTGTTGCAGAGCTCACTCCACTTGCTGAACAAGATTTCTGCAGTTGTCACAGACTTAGCCACGTGATCCAGCAAAGGTAGGAGGGTGTATAGCTTGCCGGTTAGAGAATCAGGTATTCTTTGAGGATGCCATAGCCCAGCCTAAGCTAGTAGCTTTACTTACTCCAGCTTCTGTACAGCTGTGAGCCCTGCTGGTACTATCTAATAATGATACTGGCATATGGTTCACTGATTAAAGAGACTCAGGCAGGAGGAAAAGAAGTCTTTAAAAACTCTGACAACATGCTGGCCTGGTTCTTCAGTTCTCAGTGCTCTCTGTTTCCCCCATCTTCCTTTTAAGAGCTTCTCTATGACATCACATGACTGGGACTGAGCATTATGATGACATATTTCCATTTTATATTTACTTTTCTTTCATTTCTATTTAAAACTTCTTACTGGATATGGATATTCCTTGTTACACAGAGGAAACAGGAAAATAATCACATAAAACAGCAGAGATTTCTAACACAGCATCCAAAAAATGAGATGTCCTAACAATTTTTTTTAATATAGAAAGCATATTCTTAGTAATTTTGTGATTCTAATATTCAGTAATTGTAATAATTGTAGATTCAAAGTAAACCACTTGGCTTTACTAGTAACTTACATACATTTACATGCATACTTACAAAACCACTACTACTTAACGAATTGTAGACTATGAATTAGAATGAGGTAATCTTCAGCAACACAAGTGTCTGGAATTTATGCTAATATATATATTTTTTTTATACAAAACAACAGAATGTTTCTCTTAAAAAAGGCTGTTGCAACCAACACAGAATTCAGTATAAAATCGATTGCTGAAACAATTGGACAGTTGGACAAAACATTCCCAGGGTTAACTGCCTCCCTCTCACTGCCTTTGTCTGGTTACAGGGGGGAAGAAACTGTATCAACATTCTGTACAAATGTGGGCTTTTAAAAAGTAAAACAAATGGGAATAGAAATCAATTAACAGCGTCTACAAATGAAAAATACAATAAGGTGAATTGACAAAACAGTTAAAAATATAAAGTGTTAATTGAAACATTGGCTGCTATAAAATATGTACTCTAATTCATTTTGAATATGTACCAGTGAGGAAAGAGCATTGTGCTTCTCAGAAATCCATATATTTCAGAGATAATTTGTAGTTAAATGGAGAAGGTTGAAAAATACAAATTGTTATTTTCAGAATAAAGTGGATTTTAATTTTGTTTCAAATACTTCCTGATGAGGTGTATGTTTTGTTAATGTTAATTCAGTTTGTAACTCTGGCATTGATTTCAGGACTAGCATTCCCTCTCACTAGCAAAAAAAAATTACACTAAAAATTTCTTAATAATTGTCAGAGTTTAAACCCAGTGGGCAGCTAAGCACCACACAGCCACTTGCTTATCCCCTCAACCAATGGGATGGGGGAAAGGATCAGAAGGTTAAAAGTGCAAAAACACATGGGTTGAGATAAAGACAGTTTCATAAATGATGCAAAAGCCACGTATGCAAGCAAACCAAAAAAGGGAATTCGTTCCCCCCTGCCCACTGGCAGGCAGGTGTTCAGCCATCCCCAGGAAAGCAGGGCTCCATCATGGGTTATGGTTACTTGAGAAGACAAACAGCATCACTCCGAACATCCCCTATTTCCTTCTTCTTCCCCCAGCTTTACATGCTGAGCATGATGGCTTATGGTCTGGAATATCCCTTTGGTCAGTTGGGGCCAGCTGTCCAGCTGTGTCCCCTCCCAGCTTCTTGTGCACTCTGAGCCTACTCACTAGTGGGGTGGGGTGAGGAACAGAAAAGGCCTTGACTCTGTGGAAGTCACTGCTCAACAGTAATGAAAATACCTCTGTATTATCAACACTGTTTTCATCACAAATTGAAAATATGGCACCATACAAGATACCATGAAGAAAATTATTCCAGCCAAAACCAGTATAATAATATTCTTACTATCTCAGATAAACACCGTGTCATGTCTCACACACTTCCCAGATTTAACACTGGACAGAAAAGCAGATGTACAGACTGCTTAATCTGGAACTGCAGGTAGATGCTTCTTTGAAAGGGACAAAACTGGTTCTGTCCTGACAGGGTTTTGTGCATGTAGAAGGTCTCCTTTCCTTTCAGTATACTGTAATATACAGAAAGTACATAGTACACTTAAAAGGACATACTGCCAAAATAGAAAAAAAAACATAGAATCATAGAATGTTTTGGTTGGAAGAGACCTTTACAATCATCAAGTCAAACCATTAACACATCACTACCAAGTCCCCACTAAACCATGCCTCTAAGCACTACATCTACACTGTCTTTAAACACCTCCAGGGATGGTGACTCCACCACTTTCCTGGGCAGCCTGTTCAAGTGCTTGACAACCCTTTCAGTGATTTTTTCTCAGTGAATTTTTCCTAATGTCCAACTCAAACCTCCCCAGGCACAACTTGAAGCCATTACCTCTTGTCCTATCACTCGTTACTTAGGAGAACAGACCAAGCCCTACCTTGCTACAACCTCCTTTCAGGTAGTTGTAAAGAGCAAAAAGGTCTCCCCTAAGCCTCCTTTTCTCCAGGCTAAACAATTCCAGTTCCTCAGTCACTCTGTATAATACTTCTTCTCTAGAACCTTCACCAGCTTAGTTGCTCTTCCCTGGACACACTCCAGCACCTCAATATCCTTCTTGCAGTGAGGGATCAAAAAACTGAGCACAGTATTCAAGATGTGGCCTCACCATTGCCAAGTACAGGGGGACAATCACTTCCTTAGTCCTTCTGGCCACACTATTCCTATTACAAGCCAGGATGCCATTGGCCTTCTTGGACACCTGGGCACACTGATGGATCATATTCAGCTGACTGTCAACCATCACCCTCAGGTTCCTTTCTGCTAGGCAGCTTTCCAGACATTCTTTCCCAGGCCTGTAGTGTTGTCTGGGGTTGTTGTGGCTCAAGCGCAGGACCCAGCACTTGCCCTTGTTGAACTTAGTACAATTGGCCTCAGCCCATTGATCCAGCCTGGCCAGGTCCCTCTGTAGAGCCTCCCTACCTTCAAGCAGATTGACACATCTGCCTAACTTGGTGTCATCTGCAAATTTGCTGAGGGTGCTCTCAATCCCCTTGTCCAGATCATCGATAAAGATATTAAACAGAACGGTCCCCAATACCGAGCCCTGAGGAACACCAGTTGTGACTGCCTGCCAACTGGACTTAACTCCATTCACCACCACTCTCTGGAACTGGCCATCCAGACAGTTTTTTATCCAGTGAAGTGTATGCCCACCCAAGCCATGAGCAGCCAGTTTCTTCAGGAGAATGCTGAGGGAAACAGTGTCAAAAGCTTTACTAAAGTCTACGTAGACAACATCCACATCCTTTCCCTCATCCATTAAGTGGGTCACCTTGTCACAGAAGAAGGTCAGGTTAGTTAAGCAGGACCTGCCTTTCGTAAACTCATGCTGACTGGGCTCAATCATGTGGTTGTCTTTTTATGTGCTGCATGATGGCACTCAAGATGATCTGCTCCATAACCTTCCCTGGCATCAAGGTCAGATTGACAGGCCTGTAGTTTCCTGGATTCTTCTCTGGCCCTTAAGGATAGACATCATGTTTGCTCCAGTCACCTGGAACCTCCCTGGTTAGCCAGGACTGCTGATAAATGATGGGAAGAGGCTTGGTGAGCACTTCTGCCAGCTCCCTCAGTACCCTTGGGTGGATCTCATCCATCCCTGTAGACTTGTGTCTGTCAAAGTGGTGGAGTAGGTCACTGACCATTTTCTCTTCTATTATGGGAGCTTCATCCTGCTTATCATCCCTGTCTCAGGGGGCTGGGCACTCAGAGGACAACAGGCATTACTATTAAAGACTGAACCAAAGAAGGCATTCAGTACCTCAGCCTTGTCCTCATCCTTGGTCACTATGTTTCCCCCAGCACCCAATAGAGGATGGAGATTCTCCTTAGTCCTCCTTTTGCTGTTAATGTATTTATAGAAACATTTTTTTCATTGTCTTTTATGGCTGTAGCCAGATTAAATTCTAGTTGGTCCTTGGCCCTTCTAATTTTGTCCCTGCATAGCATCACAAATCTTTGCCATCTTCCTAAGTCATCTGCCCCTTCTTCTATAGGCCATACACTTTCCTTTTCTTCCTGAGTTCCACTCAAAGCTCTCTGTTAAGGCTTGTCTTCTTCCCCACCAGTCTGCCCTATGGTACCACTGGCACAGCCTGCTCCTGTGCATTAAAGATTTCCTACTTGAGCAATGTCCAGCCTTCCTGGAATCGGTTGAACAGAGCTTCTGTCAACCCAGCTTTTAGGCTTAGGCACCTACAAAGATGAATGACTACCTAATTCATTTTGAGAACCCAATTGTCATGGTTTAACTCCAGCCTGCAAATAAGCACCATGCAGCCGCTTGCTCATTCCTCCCCCATCCCTTCCCACCCCACAGTGGGATGGGAAGAAGAATCAGAAGAAGAAGGTAAAACCCTGTGGGCCAAGGTAAGGGCAGTTTAATAGAATATTACAAAGAGAGAAGAAACAACAGTAATAACAATAATACTAATGAAGTGACTTATCAAACGAGTGATATACAATGTGATTGCTCACTGCCCAAAACTCCTATCCCTGGTCCTCTTGCCGCTTGCTCAAATCACTGCACCTTCTCCCCGACCTCTGCCAGCCCTCCCCTCATATAGTGGGCATGATATCAGTATGGTATCTCATTGGCTGGTTCAGTTGGCTATCCTGGCTTCTTGTGAAAATTAACCCTATCCTACCTGAACACGGGACACTCAAAGAACAGGAAAAAATGATAGTTAAAAAGTCTAGAGGTTTATATACAACAATATGGGAGATATTATGTTAGACCTAAGACCTGAAGAAGTCAAAGAGCATAGAAAATGTCAAAAAGAGGTTAAAAAAACCCAGAACCATATGATAGTAAAAAAATGCTTCAATTTATGTCACACTGAAAGAGCACAGATTTTCAGAATTCAAACTTCCACTGTAATCACTTCCTTGCCTTGTCATTTCTTATTTCCTCATTACTTATCTACTATATATAACATGACTGAAGTTTGAGTGATAGTCCTTACCTACTATTTATTGTAAAGAATCACAGCAAGCTCTAACTCTTCCTCTGCATACAGGATACATTTTATAAACTTTCCTCTTGAAATCTCATCCAGATCACATCATTGAATGGACTGCTCCTTAGAGGAAAAAAAAAGAAAAATTATTATATTGTGCCAAAGTGCTGAAGAGCAAGATATTCAAGACTTGCTGTTACATTTATTAGCTCTCAAATCATGTCTGATATTAAAAAAAAAGGGGACTGTATACACTTGTAATGATCATCTGAAGCAGAATTGTTGCTTCATGTTGTTAAAAGCTATAGTAATGATTAAGGATGAGCGACAGATCATTTTTCATCATGTTAAAATCCATTAAATTTCTTTTTCACTTCATATCCCCCAACAAGAAATTAGGAAAAAAAATTCTCTCTGAGAAACTCCTTGGGAATTTCAGTACCACTGAAATACAATTTCTCTGTAATTTATTAACTTGAGAAAAGTTATGGATAGTTCTTAGCAATAGTCACTGTCAAGGGTTATGGCTGGGCCAGCTACTAGACAAATGACAGATGCTCTCTGTCAGCCCCTCTCCCTTGCCAAAGGGGAAAATGCAGAGAGATTTATCAATTGGAAAAGAAAATTAAAACAGATTCAGTGAAAATAATAACATGGAATATATACAAAAATATACAAAACTAATAACAAACCAAATCACCTTACTGATGGCAATTACATCACAGTCACCACTGATGATGTGGAGCAGGCACTGGCAGAGTCCCAGACTGAACTCAGTGGCAGACAGGAACTGGATTCAGCAGTTGGATTCTGGACCTGCATTCAGGAACATATGGATTGGGATTGAAGGCAGAATGGACAGAGTCCTTCTCAGATTGAAGGAGAGAGCTTGACCCTTGTGATCCCTCAGCTTTATACTGACTATAATGTATATGGGCTGGAATACCTCTCTGGTCAGTTTAGGGTCACCTGTCCTGTCTGCTCCTCCCCGCAGGTGCAGCTTCTTACTTACTGCATCCCCAGCATGGTACACAAGATTTAGCAGTGACCTTGGTCTTCACAGAAGCAAGTATAAGCAAGAGCCTTTCTACATATCAGTCCTTGGTAGTAACTCTAAACATTAAGTGTTAGCACTGCCAGAAATAGACAGTGTCTGAAAAAACATGCTGTTAGCTTCAGAAAGTGCAGTTACATAGACTTACCTGAAAAGTAAAATCACTGAACAGAATTAGTGCTGTTCTAGATCAAACCAGTGTAGGCAAATATCTGGAAAAAAAAAAAAAAATAAAAAAATTGAGCAATATAATCCACATTAACATGGTCCTAAATTAACACTGTAGTAGTAATTATACATCTAAGTAACTTACTTCAGTACAACTGTAATGAATTCCTAAATTAATGTAAGAACTGTACACTGAAAAAAAGATTTTTATCCATTCTCTTCTATATTTCACACAATGTTCATAGATAAAACACATTCAGAGCAAGGAAATTTTTTAAATATAAGTAATAGGATGGGTAAGGGATCTTTCCTTTCATTCTCTCTGGAGTTAGAAGGACATGAACCTTGCCCACTACTGTGTAGGTAACTGATATCATTCTTGTCTATGAAAATAATTCCACTCCTCCATAACTTGTTATCATGGCAGAGTTACACGCTAAAATAGCAACACACCTCCCAGAGCATCACCCTTTCCAAGTTTATTCCCCAAAAGACTGGAGCACCACTGGAATGGATGAGCAACCCTCTGCACCTGTGTCTCCAAATACATCAGATTTTTTAAAAAGTTTTTTATTTATCAAAATCCTTCAGGTCTGAAGAACTTTTGTCATACACAGTTCTTCTAGTCTGAAGCCAGACAGTCACGAGGGTTTCAGGATTCACGTTCCTGAGATACAAATGCAATGTGCAGTATCCTCTGGCTGCAGAGTCTGCAACTCCAGTGGCCTTTGAAACTCACAAAGCCCCACCTCTTAAGTGGCTTCTCCTGTAGATATCTCAGACACATTCCTTCCTGCTACTTGAAGCAATGTATTAGATCACGTTGTGATAGGGAATATCTAAAGTTTCTGGACATGAAACACATCGTTAAGTCACAAAACTCACTAGCTGTTCAGTGGGCTTTCTTTAGCATTGATTTGTATCTCATTTGCAGTAGGATGCAGATCAAGGCCAAACCTCATTTGTACTCACCAGCAACCACAAAGAGTAACAAAATGGGAGACAGGCTGCAGTAATGTACTGCAGCTGCAAGAGGCTCCCTTGTCATAGGATTGGTGATGATGGGAATTATTTGAGTCTCTTGCCAAAATGATGGGACTTTACATAGCAGCTGCTACAAATCTTGTCATTAAATTATTCTCCCAGATCCATTGCTCTTGACTGTCATACTGGAAGGTAACTCCAGAGCCCAATATCGAGATCCAGAGAAATTCACATTTACTACTGGTTTTAGCTTTTAGATTGATAAAAATTGTTTGATGTATTCATTTGCTAGAGCTGTTTTAAGTTCAGAGACACCCAGGATTAGGCACCTCAGTCACGATAAAGTCAAAGTGTAGCATACCTGAAAATATTTTCCAGTAATGATGAAAAGTATGGAAAAACCAGAGAGATTTAGGTTTCGTTTGTACAAAAAAAACCCATGCTGCATTCACTAAGTATTCAACATACAAAACATTAAATTATACGTGACGAAGAGACACCTAGGTGTACGCTCCAGTACTGAAAAGAATCTGTGATTCCACTCAGAGCAAAAGTCTTTTGTGGTTTTATGGTCATGCAGTTTTGAGATGCAAAGGTAAGTGGCTCTACTTTTCCACTGAACGTAACCTTCTCCTTCCTTGTCTTGCTCTCAGTGCTAAAGTCAGATCAGCTGTCTGATCTATATGGAAACTGGATGTAGGTGTACAAAGCAATTTGCACAAGTTTTTGATATTTTTTGAGAAAAAAACCCCAAACCTAAAACTATTTGTGTGATTGCTCTTAGCCAGTAATCTATACTTATGAAAATACACTAAATTGAAGTGACTTACTTTCTTGGAAACTCTAAGAAATTGTGTAGAGGTTCAGGCTGACTTAGCCTTTGAACTGATCAGCCCTTTTTAGACTCAAACTAGGCCTTATCCAAGTTTGTTTGATCACTTAAGCCCCAATATTTTAGTTTTTCTTAAAATTATTATTGTGTTTCATGACAGAGTGACTAACAGTAAAATCCCAAGGGAGTCCCATAAAGTGCAAGATGATATATTATTATATGCTTACATGAATGTCAAATGTTTTCATGATGATTAGTATAAAAACAATATCAAATTAATTAGAGATTTATGAAAAGGTATTATTTTCTCTTCCCCCCCCCCATAGTTTGATCAATGAAAAAGATCAAAGAGCCAAATAAATTAACACTTTTTAGACAAATTAACTAGACAGGTAATGATTCACCAGCATATGACTTCAATAAATTATTCTCTTAGCTTACCATAAGCAGTAAATCATTATGTATTTCCTTTGGTCAACATTGTTACAGTATTAATCAAGCTATTTTCTTAGTCACATCAATATAATAACTGTGAAGGAAAATTATTTTCTAGACAGAAATCTTTATTAGTGAAATGCACTAATTCTACAGAGTTATTATATGGCTCTTCCACTGAGTCCTACTCGAAAAAGATTATGAAGTAGATTTAGCTCAGCATTTCTATCTGTGGAGCAGAATTGTGGTCATCCCGCAAAACATTCTGAGCTTTAGGGGAAAAAAAAAAGAAAAGAAAGTACAAATTTCTACAGTTCCCATATGTTACTTCTCTGGAGACAATCTGTAACTAACAGGCTATAAGCTGTTTTTTTTAAAGAAGAAACAATGCCTTTATAACACCTGTAATATCTGTTGGTGAAAATCTAGGGAACAGCGTCTTTTCTATTGAAGAAAATTGCTTTGTCAAGTTTACCAAGAATGATGCCTGCCTAAGAAGAAACCTCAAATCCTGAAAAGTACACCCACTGAGGGAAAGAGAAGCCAGTGGCTACTGTTTATTACTCCAAGTACCAAGTGTATCAGTAAATAGGATGAGAAGGCAATACTGCATCTCTTCACTAAAAACTTTACAAGGGTGTGGTGTCTGCTTTCCAAGACCACACTGCTGGCTAAACATAAAAATATTTAGTTTAAATCACATGCACCTGAATTCTTTCTCTCTGTGCAAGAATGAAGCACCAGTTAGCCTGAAAATAGAGGCAGTCTGGTGCATTAGTATTAGGAAAACATGAAGCAGTTCTATTAAAGTCTTCAAACGTACCTGACTTGAACAGCAATATGAAATGGAAAAAACCCAATAACTAAGTAGTATTAGAGACATGAAACATATTGATAAAAGCAGTGATTTGTCCCATAAAAAAGTATAGGTACCAGAGGCATTTTGACCTTCAGAACATTTCGATTTAGCAGCCTTGAATAATGAGCGGTGACTTATGAACTAAGAGATAAGATGGGTAGTAGGTATGAGGACAAATGCTTTTTCATAATTATTCTTGCTGTGTCCATACTTGAAGATTAATGTTGCTATTGCTAAAGTGCTGTGGTGAGAAGAGAGTAGTCTGCAAGGCTCAAGCAAACAATCCATTTCAGCTTCACTCACAGCTTTAACTGCACATCTTAAGCAAACATTTTATTTGAGCTTCACTCACAGGTTTAATAGGCCACTAGTGCAGGTTTTCATGGATACATCACAAGAATGCACTATTACAACTTAAAAGCAAGAATACGCTACAACGATCTAAAATATGTGCTAAATATTACACGTGTGCAAGTTAATTGCCCATGGTTACAAACCTACAGCACACTAAATATTTGCTTACCCCTCCAAGTAAGGGCTCTCAATCCCAAAAAATTGACCTTGGCCAGTGTCCCAACCAAGAAGGAAGGATTTCTATATAGGTGAGATGTAGCATTGGAGAGGCAACTTCCAATTCCTAAACTGCACCTTAATGTTTTCATCCCCTGATTTACGTGACTGCACGCAAGACTAAGCCTAAGTGGATTATACCATCTGGATACACAAGCTTGTTGTCAGAAACCAACACTGAAACCTTACGGGTTCTCTTTATCTTACTTTCTCAGGCAACGGAATAGTGGTTTGTATTGAGACTCAGGGATATTATTTGGTGAGGGATTTCAAGGCTCAGCTCAGGTTTCAGTTCTTTGAATGATGCAGCACTGCCCTGTTTGGTCTATGGCTTGTGAACAGCTCAGAGCTGAGCTGTCTACACAGGCCCCTGTGGGTTGTCTCTGCATGGATAGGGCCTCAAGGAGATCCAAGGCTGAGTCACTTTTACAATCCCCTATGGGTCACCTGTGTGCACTAGATGTTACTGAAATTTGTTTATGAACTATAAGCCTGATGATCCATGCAGGTGGGGATATAAATCTTGTATTAAGCAGCCATTTGGGAATGTTGGGTACGGGAGAAGCCTATGTTTCTCTCCACAGACATAGATAGATTCCTCTTACAAAAAAATAATACACAGCAAAATTATCTGAGTGATCAAATTCCTTATTGGGACAGATCAAATCCCTCCTGGGTCAGGCACCATTTATCATTCTTAGCTATAGGCTCAGTTTCAGGAAAAAGGAGTGTGCCTACCACTACCTGTTTCTGTTTGACCAGACATCTCCTGTGTCTCTACTGTGAGAGGGCTGATGCTCAAGCGTGGGGCTGCTGCTGTCCACATCATGTGTTGCTACACTTCTTGGCAGTAAGCATCTGAAACAACATGTAAGAATGGTGCCATACTGCACATCCTCGGGACTGACTCTAGCAGGCAGATGGTCAACACTGCACCAGGTGTGGCTGTCTCCACCTCCCACACTCCTATAGTGCTATCCTCACCAGACTTCAGACTGTAAAACACTTCTTGATGTACTTGCATCATAAATGAGTGCATACAGACATCTTTTCAATTCACTCTGTGAAAATGAGACTTGGACAGGCTATGAAACAGCTGCCAGGAACTATGCATAGAAAAGAAAAAAAAAAAAAATCATACAAAATTACTATTATTTTAGGGTCACATAAGGATGAGAGTGAAGTTGTAACACATGTATAAACAGAGAGGCCATGCCTCTTGGTCTCTACCCTTGATCTTGTTTTGTTTGCCAGTAGAGACGTAGGCGGTGCCTGTCAATAGAAGAATCAAGAACAATGGATATATATAGCAAAGGACATCCTAAGTCACACTAAATGCTTGTTTCTACTGTTTCCAAAATAAAACATGTCATAAATGGAAATCTAGAGAAGAATAAAAAAATGAGAAGTGTCTGTGACACTATCCCCTAATCTTGTTTCTAACGATTTTCAGCTCAGGAGGTAGAGATGATATACATGCATTTAGTAGATGTCTTTGGACCCCTCTTCCATGAGTTTCCCCAGCCTCTCCTTCACCTCATGTTCCTTTTAGTGTTTCCAGCATCTTTTGGAGCAGTTCCACTGGCCTACAGCTGCTATGTGAACAACTGCTTCCCTACAGTTGTTTTGAACCTGACTCCTACTAACTTGATTTATCCCTCCTTTTATTTTGGACAGTTTTACATTCACAATGGACTATCAATCCTTATCCAACCTCTCCTAGGCACTATTTAAAAAAAATAAAAATCCTCTATCTTAACCTCTTTCTTTGATATTTTTTTATCAAAGCCTGACAGTGTCATCTTATTTCATTCATAGAAAGAAGCAGTTCCATACCTTTGATAACCCTTGTTGTCCCGCTCCAAACCTTTTCCAGGTTTCATGGATTGTTTTAAATGGAGGAAAGAGGGGCGGTGACAGAGACTTATACATTTGATGTTCCCTGTTTTATTCTTTATTCCTTTTTAAAATAATTTTTAGCTTTGATTTGCTTTTTTAATGACTATTGAGCTGACGTTTTCATAGACCCGTTTATTATATCCCAAGATTTTGTTCCTAAGTGATAATGGGCAGTTCAGGGACCATTATGTTGTACCTGAGTGTAGGCCTGATCATTCCCATATGCATGGCTTGACATTTATCTGTACCAAATTTCATCTGCCATTTTATTTTATTTATTTTCATTCAGCTTCCTAAGGCCCTTCTGCAATTCTCCGTAGTCTGCCTTCATTTTTACTGCCTTGAATAACTTGTTATCAGCACTAAAACTTTGCCACTTCATTAACCACTTGCTGTTCCAGGTCACCTATGAATATCTCTAACTATACAAATCCCAGCACAGATATGGGCAGAATTCACTGGTGATTACACTACAAAAAGTATTTTTTCCTAGACTCTACTTCATCATTTAACCAAATGGTAAAATAAATTGAGGGACTTCTTCCCATATGTTCTAATTGCTTAGGGTTTTTACAGCATCTGGTGACAAATTGTGCCAGAAACCTTGTGGAAATCCAGGTAGGATATATCAGGCAGAATATCCTTTCCCATGTGCTGAACTTTCAAATGACTCCAGTATGTTTGTGAGGCAGGATTTCCCTTCAAGGGTACACACTGACTTTTTCTGAGTATGTGGTCAGGTTTATCCAAGTGCTTATTAATATATGCTTTATTATAGGCTCTACTAATATGGCCTGTTGAGATACCAGGCTTATAGACCCTGTATTACTTGGCATCTCACCTGGGATCAATTTAAAAGGTACCTTCAGGTCTGCCAAGTACTTAAGTACTAGGAAAATTAAGACAAGTTAGACTTTCTATTGTTAGTATATAGGTTCAGTTCTTAGCATCCTTTTTAAATCATACTCTGTGTTAGATTAATATCATCCTGTGCTCTAGCCTTCACAGAGACTAACAATATTTCCATAACATCATCCATAATAGATATGTCATCTTCAGATCTGTGCTGTTCTGTACTTGTCAGCTTTCTCTTATTCTTTCATTGAAAAGCTCAGTCTCAACTTCCTTGACATTAAGTGCTAGCAGCTTGGCACACTCATCATTCAGATGAAGTACATCTCTCTCGCATGACCATCCATTATGCTCGAAATGCCCCCGGCTTTTGATGCATCTGAATCCTTCTTCTCAGCCCAGCATTAAAAGTTCACCTCTCTTCCTCCTTTGGTCCCACAGGAATTACTGCGAGCACTGCAAACTTCACCAGTTTAGCGAGTTTAGTATTTTTAAAACATTGTTAAAAGCCTAAATTCCACTCCTCCCCCTGTAATCTTCTGCCTTTCACTGTGCTATCTTTATTCCCATGCACACCATCTACAGCCCTCCTCTGTCATTTCCTAGCAGTTGGTAGGGACATCTCCCAAGGTCTGACACATTTGTGCACTTGGCGATTTGATGAAATTCTCTCCCCAGTCACAAACGTAGCTTGGCATTTTTCTAATAGCAATCGCCCACAATTGCAATATGCTTCTTGCTTCCATTAGAGCCTCTGCTTAAAGAGGCATTGCCTTGGTGCAGGATGGCAGATGAGCAACTTTCAGCAAGGCAGACCCCTGACTGGGATCCTTTGCCCTTCACCCACCTGTTGCTTCTGCATCCACAGCCCCCAGCTGGGGCTGCTTCTTTGGTCTCAGTTCCTATGTGCCAATCTGAAGTGAAAATATGAACCTCTCTGTGCATCTGTGCCATTCCTCAGCAGTACTGGGTTTGCTGGCTTGAGGAAGAGACTGATTAATTAACTAACTACCTGAAAAAGCTCTTGAAGAATCTCCCCAGACTCTGAGGTCACTCAGTTCAACCACTCTAGCCTCAGAAGATAAGGTATTTTTTTTCTGTTAAGAGTTAGAGTTACAATTTACCTACAATATATACACACCTGCTTCTTGCCCATGGAGAACATACATATTCATATGATACTGAACATAGTAAAATGGTCCTTCCCCTCCACCTTCCTGCTGGAGAACACTGCTTCTATTTCTTCTCTCTGAAAGGACGAGAAGTTGATTCTTAATGTAGATATACATGTCTGATTTAACAATTAGTTTAAAAAAATTAACTTTTAACTTTCTCCTGACTTCATACGTGGTTTTCACAGTTTCATTCTAACTATAACTATTTTTCAACACAAACTCTTCACATAATAGATTAAAACAAGAATAAGTTATTCAGCTCTACATCAGCACAGACATTGCAGGGAGCACCCAAGTATTTCCCCAGAAATCTTAATCACTTTTGTAATGTGTCATTAACTTTTTATCTTTTATTAATACATCCATATTTCGGTCAAAATAAAATATGAAGACTGCAACACAATGGAAAATATGGAATTTTTGATTTTAATTTGAATGTAGGTAGGGTAGTCATTTTTCCATCTTTCATGAATTACACAGTATCCAAATTGCATTTTCTTTTTGGAAGCAGGACTTGCATACCTGCACTTCTGTCCAGAGCTAAGAGACTGAGATTTAAAACAAAAGCATATTCATCTGCTGCCAAAAATGAAGCTGCAGTTATATGAAGCCAGATAACATACTTTGCAGAGTGGTTAAGAAGACAAAAGGACCCTGTGATTTTCACACAATGGCAAATTTTGCTTGTAACGTTTTCATATTTTATTATCACTATTATTTTTTTTTTCAGTAATGTGTTTTAATCTCAGTTTATGTACTCTGTGTTGTGTTACTCCAGCCACTGAATAATGAATATAATGATTTGAAAAAGCATCTCTCTGCTGGCATCCTGGATGTACCACTTTCTTCCAGAAAATATTCACAGTGTTCATTTTTGGAACACTTTTACAAGCACAATGCCAACAGGCCTTTTCCAAATGGCTTTCTTTGAGATGGATTACTTTTCCTTCCTCTGGGTCTGTATGATTTGTCTGGGAGACTCATATGAAGGCTGCTATATAAATTAGGATTGTAGCTATAAGATTTGAGTTTGTTTATTATAGATGCTTTTCCCTTCTCTTTGTAAAACATAAATGGTTTCACTGAATAGTAATTAAATAAAAGGTTCACATCATTTATTGTACTCCATCAAGTTAAAAAACAAAACAAACCAACATTATATACCATGAGAATTAAAATGCTCATTAGATTACTGGAGATTTCCAGGGAGATTTCAGTGAAAGTCTCAGATCATTTCACATAACACTCATGACTTCATAAAACCCAATAATATATTAAAGTATGATTTTAAAACAAAAGATCAGCTTTATTATGATTGAAGTACCCCAAAATTTCAAAATGCATTTTGAGTAGACAATACTCTTGTTTTGGTTTTTATTTTAATCAAATTCTATCTCAGTAATGGGTGAAAATAGCTACTACAAATTTCATCTGTTGGGTTTTTAAATCTATTTTCTGAGAAAGAGAAAAAAAAATTAAAAAACAGAGCAATTAGAATTAGAGGGAGATTTTGCAGTTACTGTCCAATCAAAAAAAAATGTGCAACACTATGATATACAATATATTCTCACTGTTTTTTAATTCATTTGTCTAGCAAGATGTCTCTCCACTGCTGTCATTTGAATGTAAGCCATGCTCCAGTCTCATTCTCAGGCAGCTTTTACTGATATTCACCTTAAATACTCCCCTTTAAAACATCATCCTATCAGTCATAGTTGTATCTGAATATATCACCTAAACAGCTTTTTGCTCAGTCCTGTTGACATTTTTTCCAGACACTGTGCACAGGCAGTTATGTCTCCAAGCTACACATATTTGTATCTCTTTTCTCCAATCAAAATTTACCTAGATAAGATAATTATATCATCTATATTGGTTTTTTATTTGAGTATTTGACATAAACCCCCTGAATTGTAGAATAGTACTATTCCCATTTTACAGATTGAGAAATGAGACAGGAAAAGCAATTTTTAGGTCACAGAATCACAGAATGTCTTTGGTTGGAAGAGACCTTCAAGATCATCTAGTCCAACCTTCAACCCAACACTGCAAGC
>WTSP01022234.1:0-87681 GCA_025331215.1 Actenoides lindsayi | reverse complement strand
GCCTCCCGGTGCGGAGCTCGGCCCCGAGCCCTGCAGTTTGCCGCTTCTCGCCCGCCGCAAGGCCGCCTCCCGCCTGCTGGCGCTGCCCCGCGGCCCGCCCCGGGCGCCGCTGGGGATGGAGCCGCGAGTGGGAGCAGAGGCGCAGCTGCTGCTGAACCGTCTACGGGAGGAGGGGCAGGAGGCTGAGCCGTCAGGGGAAGCCGCGGGGCAGCTCCGCTGGCTGTCCGGTGTCCTGGAGCAGCTCTCCCAGCCCCGGGCCTTTGAGGTGGTGGCGGCGGCGCTGCTGCTGCTGAGGCGGGGGAGTTGCGCTGAGCAGGCCGGAGGCAGGGGTCGGGTTTGGAACAACCTAGACGGAAACCAGGCTAGTGCAACAGACGAATGCGTTGCTGGGCTCCTGCTTTCCTGGCTGCTGGAGAACCTGGAGCGATTTTCAGCCTTTTGCCTCTTCCTTCCAGGCTCCCTTCTTGCTTCCCTAGCTGATCACTATTCCCAGTTAGGCAGACCTTATTTGGATCTCTTAACCGGCTGGGGAAGCCACTTGCTATATGACCCCTTGCGGGGACGGTGGGTTAAAAGTTGTCTTGACAAAGCTGAGTTGTCTTGGGAGGAGCTGAGAGAGCGCTTCAGCAGACTCTGTGAGGGGTCTGCACTACTCAGGGGACAGACCCAAGCTGCTCTGAAACTTCTGAAGGCACGGGATGGAGACTTTCAAGTCTGTGGTCTAAGTGTGTGGACTGACTTGCTGATGGAAATAGAGGAATATTTGAGGAAAGAAGCAAAGCGCAAATGTGTGAATGTAAAAGCAACATGAAAACTTAAAAAATCCAGCAGATCTGCTTAACTCAATATTTGATATGAAAGGCAAGAAAACGGGGCCTCACTTTGGGTTGAAAACCAGGCATTATTATGACTGACAAGCACACTGTTTCTAACTGTATGTGAAGCCTTTCAGGGAGGCCTGGTGCTTTCTTGTAATTGCACTGTCAATTCTGCTCACCACAGGATATACTTTCCTCTTCAGTACTTGCTATTCAGCTAATAAAATGGAGAAAATGCTTTCTGTTTCAAATATGAAATAGTTTTATGTTTAGAAGATATTACAGTTCAGCTATAGTTATGGTAGTTGTGTTTCTAATAGGGGGCTGGCTCAAAGGGGAGATGGAGTTTCAAATGTGAAAACTCCAAATTCAGGGTTAATTTAATGGTTGTCTTCATTGGGCTGTCTGCTCTGGTGGCCACTCTTCATGGTTCTATAGCTGTTGTGCATGACTTAGCCACTGGGTCTCAGTGAAGCTGAGAGAAAGCCAGCTGGAAAGCTTATTGAAAAGCTCTCAAAATAGAGGGCTTTATTAGTTGCTGTATTATATGATAGTATGCAAGCATTTCTTAAGAAAAATGCGGTAAAATATAGTGTTCTGTGTGGTTTTCTTCCCTTTTCCACTATCTGCTACAGTTTTATTTTTGTTTTGTGGAACAGAAAAGCCTGTGAAATAAGCTAGGTATTCCTTTATCTTTCATGTGGCGTACCTGTCAAAGAATTCCTGTAGCCAATTCTCATAGTTTCAAGATCAATAGAGGCATCTCTCTTCCCTTCTGTTGCTGAGGTCCCTTTAAGGTGGGTTAGAAGATGCTTCATGTCTTCATATAAGGTGAAATAAGCAAATAATGTGAAAGAAATAAATTGGATTGAAGCTAATTAGAGTAATAATTTATTACAACCTAAAATGACATATACAACTGTGGCAGATATTTCTGTACCACAAAACTGGAGTGGAAAGGATCTTGTGATTTTTTGAAATGGACACACGGTACAAGGGGATTAATATTGTTTATCTGTGAAGAGAAATAATGCTTATTCTAACTTGTATGGAAATAATCAGAGCTCTAAGTTCTTATTCTTCCCCCTCTTCTAAAACAAAAGAAATACTCAAGGGCAGTACACTTCAAAGAATTATAAGGTGGTGCTGCTAATCTATCAAAAATATAACTGTTTTCTTTGGATTCCTTGCTCCATCATGTCACTGAAGCAATGAAGTTACGGAGATCTGCAGATGAACATGTTCTAAAAGCCACATCTGTGGCAGTTGTCATGCTCCTTTCTTAAATGGAATTGTCCCCTATTCTGGAACTTGTGGGGCTTGTCAGTCCTAAGAGACAGCACCATGTCAGTGGACCTCAGGACTGAGTATTTCTGTCGTATCCAGAGGAATATGCACACTGTCTATAAGCGTTTACAACTGCTTAGAAGTATCAAGCATGAAGTTTGAACTTAGGTTGTCTAGCCACAGTTCCCTGTGTTATGTAGTTTTGGCATTTGGTATGGAAACTGCACTTGAGCTTGCTCGTAATGCTTCTAACAGGCATAAGGTTTTTTGTGTTGGAATACTTTTTGCTGTCAGAGGTTCCTGATGAGTGATATACCCAGAGATACTAGTCAAAGTCATTCCTTTCTTCCTAGCTTCATATTAAGGGTGAACATCAAATGATGCAGTTGTGTTGCAAATGTTATAATAACAAAACAAACCTTATCAGTGGTTCTTCTGCAAGGAGGCCTAAGGGGAAAAGTTAGGTAGAAGCTGCTGGCCATCCCTCTCTTAGTGATAATTGATCTCAACTATTTAAAATCTATTTTTAGAACTATTTATTGTTCCCAGGTACCAGAGTCTCTGTGACAAATTTCAGTGAGAGTTAAGCCTTGTTTTTGCTTGTCAGGGTAGATGTGTGTGCTAATGTACTCAGCATGCTGACCATGAGTTAGGTCTCTTTGCAGCTTTTAACTATTTCTGGGATGAATCTGATGAATGTAGGGAGTTTGGACTTGCACCGTTTCAAGTCTTGTTTTTTGGTAAACTTAAGCTTTCTCTTACAAAATCCAGTCCATGAAGATAAGATGCCTTCTTTCCAAGTAATGTATCATTACACCTGTCACTAGCTAAGGGCACCTACGTAATCTTCTACTGGAGTAGCTAGGAAGTAATAGGCCCTTCAGTATGCCTTCATTAAAAAACTAAAGAAATAATCAGTGAGGGGCGGGCAAAGATGGGCCGGTGTAGACCATGTATGCTTGATTTCCACCTCTGTCCTTATAGGAAACCTGACTAGTAAAAGGTAGTTTGGCCTCAGGGAGGCAGAAGCACTGGGTTATAGCAATTTCACAAAAATGTTCCAATCTGTCCCAAATACATTATAAAGAGGTGCCAGATCCATGATTGCTGAATTCCAAAATCCATATGGCATTTATTGAAATAAATGCACTGGTCCACATCCCCTATTATTTCAGCATGCTCATAGGGTTTGCCAGGTAGCTGTGCAAATGACACTTAATTAAATTTTTTTGGAACTCTGTTTTTAATAAAAGTGTAAACAAGAAAGGAAAAAGTGTGATGTCTGTAATGTCCTCCCTCTATGTATTTGCAGCTTGTATTTGCCTGCTGAGGTTTGCAGCCCAAATTTGCAAACTCTTGACCTAACCAATCTCAACTGTCATGGGAAGTAAGATATTAGAAATGACAGACTACACCCTCTTCCCCTACCACCTTCTTCTGTTTTTTACTAATAAAGAGAAACAGATTTCCCCTTCACCAAAACTGAGTGGCTTTGCTGGGAACAGCGCTGGGTCTGTGAATGCTATGATTAATAATAAAAAGAAACACCTCAAAATACTTGTGATTTGATGTTGGCTGCTCTGCTAAAGCACTCAGCCTGTGTTCCTGAACGACCACTTGCATCGATGGTTTAACAGCTAAGAATATTAAGGCAGTGAATGAGAAATGTAGCTGTGTGTGCAGGGTAGGAAACTGTACTTATTTAAACAGGGGTTGCTCTTGCAGAAGTGAGAGCAAAACAACATTATCCTATCTGGCCTGATATAAAATGGACTTCAATAATCACACAGATGGTCAGGAAAAGTAGCTTTTATCACTTAATTAATATAAAACCTTTTCGCAAGTTGTTTGCTTTCGGTATTGTATCTGTCTCATAAGGCATTAAATGTTATTTTGACCAAACACATCATTCTCTGTTAATCAGTTATGTGCCTGTACTGAATTTCAGATTGAGATGATAGATGATGTGGAAAAAATTACGTTTGCTCCTTACCTGTATGTTTTTTTAAAATGTATTGAGAAATAAAAGATGTTCGTAGCAATGAACTAGACCAGAGATAAACATAGAGTTAAGATGCACTCTCTTTTACAATTTTTCAAATGTAGCCTCAAAAGATGTTAAGCTGGTTAGTGTAGTTACTGCTTCACTATTGAAGTCATTCCTGTACCTACATCACTTTAATTCCTTGTGTAGCAATACCTTGGAGTTATTGATATTTCTTTGCGAATTTAATTTTATCCCAATAGTTTTTCATTGTGTTTAGTTCTTTCACAACTAGAGATCTTCTGTCCCTAGATTGTTAATTTGAATGGCTGGCATTTTATTTATAGTTAGTGTTTTGAATCATCTCAGATACCACAGAGGGTGGCAGCAGAGTCTTTTTTTCAGAGATGGGCTTCGACTTCTGATCCAAGGGGAGAATCCAAGCTTGTGGGGCATTTCGAAAGGCAGAAGAGACTCAAGGAGTAAACACCTCTTTTTCTGCTACCTACTCAGAGATTTCCAATTGGAAAATCCCATTGAGAGTCTATTTTGTCCTCGCAATTCTGATTTAATGATCTCTTTAATTTAATGTAGAATCAGGTAATAATTTAAACTGTATCCCCTAACTGTCTCTATCCACAGACCTGTTTTATTAATAATGCTAGGTATTCAGCTCTTAAATTCCTTTTCTATGACATGATAAATTCCTGTGATCAATTTACTGTAACCCTCAACTAGGACATTTTACCAGAAATGATAGCAATATGCACTGAACAGAGAATATAGCAATCAAATTCTGAATTTTGTCTTGAAATGCGCCTTCCTATTGTATTTCTCCCTCTGGGGAGAAAGTCCAGGATGAATGCTCAGACGTGGGCTATTCATAGTGTGTAGCTCACAAAGAGGCTAATCCCAGCATCTGATAAAGCGTTATTTAAGTTTTTGGCAGTCATCTTGAGTTTTTAAATCCCACCACAAAGATTCAGTTTGAATGTTTTCCTAAGGATTGTTTCCAGGACTGAAATTATATGGATTGCTTTTACCTGCACATTTGTATCCCTGTTCCTCTTACAGTGTGTTAGACTTTATGACTATCTGAACAGGAAATCGTAATTGTGGGCTTGAGTTTCTGGACATAGTGCTTCTCTCAACATGAAGTCAGTAATGGATGAAATTTATTATGTGCTTTCTATTGTGTATGATAAAAATTACACCCATAAAAATAAGCCAGCAATACCAGACTAATTGTTATATGATCCAATTGTCAGTTAAATGCATAGAGAAAGACTTGATTTTAATGCTGGGAAAAATTGTGTGGGTTTATTTATTTTGCTCTCATAGGGGAGGAGGTAATGAGTTCTCTTGAACTACCTTCAGGCTGAAGTGTAAATGCGACCTCTATTTCCAATACTTACAGACAGTGAAGTCATTAATATTTTCTTATTAATGTAAATGAGTTAGGTAAGAACAACTGATTTCCTCTAGGAATTAATGGGACATGATCAATCCCTGAAACAAGTGTGACAACAAGGTTGTTCATCAGCTGCTTAATGTTGCAATAGCCTAAGCTTGCCCTTTCAGCTAGGAAAAGATGCCATCCCCTGGGGAAAAGCCTTTTAAATCATTGTAATATTGACAAAAATGTCCAAGTGTTCTGTTGTGTCTCACAGGCTCATCATTCTTAATGTTGAGGTAAAGTTGCTGAGTTTAAGTGTTTTATAATTGGCCTTGTGAATAGTATCTCTTAAAGCTTAAATTTCTTTTACGTAGTAAAAATATAAGGTGAAAAGAAAGCTAAATTTAACAATATATGGAGTGACAGTCAGCTGCTTGGTCTGGCCCAAACATTTGAGGAAAACACATGGAATTCTCTTCCTACCAACAGAAACACTCACTACCAGGGTTTGTGTCCTACCAAAGCACTTGTGTTTGTATCCTAGAAGGGTTGATGGTGCTCGTGAGGATGTGCTTAACATTCTGCTGAGTTGGAAATTTTTGTTGTATTGGAAGAACACTTTCTACCTGAAACTAAAGCACGTTCCCTTTTATGTGCACAAAAATAAGCAGTGAACAATTTTATTACATTGGTTATTGATATGAATCTGGGTGCTCTGGGTCTTTCTGATGTAAGGCTTGCAAAGATGTGTTTTTTTCCGAGGCCACATATTCCTGGGTGATGAATTTAACACCCTGGATGTAGCATGAGACCATGACACAGGCAGACCTGCAAGATGAGCTGGAGTATGATTCTGCTGTTAGTAGAGACTGAGAGTGTTGTAGTGGGTTTTGTTTGGGTTTTTAAGTACAAGTCCTTGCTATGTGAGGCCAAGAGCCTGGTTCTGTGGCCGGCTTGTGAGCTCCAGAGGTGGCACAGTGTGCAGATTTAAACTGGGCCTGTGTCATCATTCACCTTGCAAATCATATTTGCTGTAAATGAATGGATATAGTTCAAGGCCTAAGGAGACAATTACAGGTAGAAAAATGGTCTATATTGCCAGAAGACTTCTGCCACTGTTACTAGAGCCAACATGCTGTTCTTTGTTTCAGTCAGCTGGGAGGTTGAAGCGTGTGGTCGCACAGCACAGGCCAGGAGGGGATGCTGGTTTGCAAAGCATGAAGTCACTCTGTGAGTTCTGCATTGAGTTCCCAGTGCTGTGACAGTACCATTGAGTGCGAGCTGCTGTCATCTTGCCTCCTCCTACTGGTGTCCCATTTTTGCTCTTTCTGATCTGGCAAAACCCCTGTTTTTTCTGCACAGAACAACTTGCCAAAATACTGATCAGGCACGGTACCGGTGCCTGCCTTTCCCACGGTGAAATCCTGCACTTTGCTGTTTGTCATGACCCTGAGCTTCTGTAAGTGGTGAGAGTAGGGTAGAGCATGTGGTTAATGCTGAAAGCTGCAGTTGTAACGTTGTGAAGTGATCATTGTTTAGACTATTGGAGTCCATCCAGTAAAATTAAGAAAATTAATTTTATCTGATCAGGCTTAATACTGTTTCCTTTTGGATGTAATTGGATTTTTGTCACTGACAGTAACTGAGCAAGATAGAGCAAATATCACCACCAAAGCGGGAAGAAATGCTGCACTTCTATTTGAAAGATCAAACAAATGTGTAGGGAAAGAGTTCCTATGGAAGGAATTTACAGTGTGAAAAAATAATTGTTTCTTTTAAGTAACTGAGGAATGATTCCTAAGGTGTTAACTCCATTAACATAAAATTCTCATCTTCACTCCTTCCATCTAAGTAAGTTTTCTAAAACTTTCTCTTTGCCCTATGACTTTCTGCATATGACAATTCTTATACCTTTTGAATCTGAGAAGGGGAAAAATGGCACGAATCATTCTTGTCTGTGTTGTCAGTAACGTCAGAAACACATGTCGCTGATACTGCCAGTTCAAGACTGTTGCTGGAAACATGAAAAGAATTGCAAAGGACTAACAGGAACAATTTACAGACACACCCTCTCCACTCACTAGTCAGTGGACTTGTGGTTGGGCCTGGAATTACTGCAGTAACTTCAGGTAACGGTGAGTGTGCACCAACCACTAATTACGACAGGAAAACACTGGACCCTGTGCACTCCACTGACAAATTGCTCCCTGTGGTACCTAAGTTATTTTGCTGTTGTCATTATAGCCTCTAGCAAAGTCAGGATATTTGAAAAGGGTATGGTGTCTGCAACCTATTAAAGATATTATATCCCTATTTATAGTCCAGTTCCACAAGAGAAAATTCCAACAGAAGGTTTACTATAGATATTTTGGAATATGGAGCTTTTAAAAGCAGTTGTGTTTAGTTTATGGGTCAGGTATTTAGAAAAAAGCAATTAAAGTCACCTTGGTCATTAACCTTTCAGTTCCTCATAGAGCACTTTAAGCACAAGAAAGTGATTGCTTTTTGATTTGTTATGCTTCAGTGAACTGGACCTCTTCCCTGTCTACGTGTGTATTGTGTTAGAGCGCGGCCTCGAAACGCTTGCATGTGGTTTTGTTCTACTACAATTTAACGGATATGATGATCTTCTAAACTCTTGGAGCTCACGGAATCCGACTGCCTTTCACCATGTGTTTTGTTCAGTGCTTTTTACATTTGCTTTGCAAAGTATCACGCCAGAAATACGTGACATGACTGCGTTACCACGGTTATTGCTAGTTTGCAGTCATTGAGAAGGCTCAACAAATTATAAGCAATGGCAAATCAAGACAATAATTTATGGAATGCATATTTTGAATATTGCATTATATGTAAATTGAAATAAATGACATTATTTACCACTTTTTGAGTATGATGAGCACAAGTCAAGAAATTATTACTCCCTTTAGAAGATATCTAAGGTGGAGGAAAAAACTCTATATCCCATGTAGTTGGCCCAAGAAATGGGTTAACTGAACAAGAAATCTTTATTTTAAAACAATGCATGGGTTAGCAGAAGACGCAGCTTTAAAAGTATTCTGATTCTCAGAAACTAATTAGAATTAGTGTGTCTTGGTGGGGAGGATGTCCTTATGTTAATATTTTCATTTTCCTCCAACAGCAATTAAAAATAATAGATAAAATGCATAAAAGGTAAAAGAAAGTTTTTTACTGTCTTCTAGTTACAGAAAAATACCCCATATGTTGGATTGAGATTTTCCTCCTTCAGCCTTCATGAAGACATATCCAAATAAATGTAAAATACAGAGCCTCTTCAAATGCAAATGTTTTTCATCATCTTGGCAGCTGTGACATGCAATCCTCACACACCTGATGAATCTGTGGCACTACAAAAGCTTCAGGCACAGTGGCATTTTTATACTGAAGAGCGTGACTTCTGTGTTTGGTGAACATTGCACATGTACTTGAGGTAAAAAGTTCAGCTACTGATTAAGGTCTGGAAGGAACTTTTTCCGAACAAGATTAGAAGTTTGGTTTTCATTTTTCCTTATATTTAGCTTTATATCTTGCAGTGTGAATTGTCATTGCAAAGGTTGGAAATTTGGTTCTTTTAGTCTCCCATTTTGAACCTATCGTATGCACTGGTACAGCATAACTAAAATGGTTTAGTCCAACTAAAACAACTGGTCTCAAGAAAAGAATTCTTGACATATAATGGTAAAAATAGAATTTTCAAATTCTCATATGAATTGCCATGCTCTTTGATATACTTATTTTTAATATATTTTTACAAAATCTCAATCTATAGGCCTGCCTGTACTTCTGGACATACCAATTCTTTTTAAAGAAAAAATAACAGTGTAACAGCATTATCACTGCTGAATCATCTTTCCAGATTGTGAAATTCTTGTTTTAAATGTGAAATACACTTTCTTGAAAGTTATCAGCCAGTTGTACCTTTTAATTGACCTAAGTTCCAAAGAAAGTAGATAATGGCATCGGTCTCTCAAGTGAAGGGGGAACTTGAAGTAGAGAGAAATCAAATGAGTTGTGCAGAGTGATACAGGGAGTTGGTGGCAGTTGTCTATTTGATGCAGCTATTGCTGTGTCTCATCACAAATTTGTCCTTGTTTAATTATGAAACTAAGATGGTTTGTGTGTTTCACAGCAATCCAAAGGTGACTTTGAAGAAAAAGCAAATAGCCATTTCATATTACCAGCAATATTGTTCATCACGTGCACCATTATAGACTTCATCTAGGCAACTGCCTTATTCCTTTGGCACTCCTATAGTAAAATGTAATTAAGTTCACACACACAGGAAGATGGTAGCTTTTCCACCACAATGAAATGCTGAAATCTGAATAAATGATGAAGCCTTTAGAATTGGTGGCATATTACTACAGTGAACTGAGAGAGTGACCTGTCCTGAAGGAACAAGGAAAAGCAATAATGCTTGTGACCCATGTGTCAGAAAGGTGTAGGAGACATTTCTTGTTACATCATGGCTGTCCCGTTCCTTGAAATATTGTGGGGATTAGAAAATACCTTGTGTAATTTATGTACACCGTCTCTATTCCAGAGCCATACATTACCATTCCCACAGACAGATTATGCTGACATTGTGAACCATATGTATGGTTTATGCAGGTAACATAATACTTTCAAATTATATGTGCTATGAGCCAATAAAATTAGTATGGGGTACTTATGAAATAGCCTCATAACAGCTAAACTAACAAAGGTTTATAAAATACTTCTCTCCTAATTTTTCATGGGGCAGTCATGGGTTTTTATTTTTTTTCCCTAGTTTTACTAATGAAATGCAGCATTAGAAACCAGCTCTAGACAAAATGCTGGTCTTCTCAGACATATATGGAATTCCATCCTCCTATCTCAGAAGTGAATTTCTAGGATTCAAGGACCAAATTTAAAGCTGATGTGTTTTAGAATCAGAGATGTGTTTTAGAATGGGCAGAGATAGGACAAGTCATACCTGTTTAGAATTTGGCTGCTTGAGAGAGAAAATAGATTATTATTTTGGATATACTTACTCAGATGGCATCTTACTGTTCCCTCAGTTTTTATTTTGGTATGTGCAGCCCGTGCTATTTTTGCAAAAACCTTCACTGGTTCACTTCCAAAACAATTACTGGGCCATTTCATTCCATTAGGCTTTATTTCTTTATTTTGGGAGGGGGTTGCTTCCTTTTTTGAGAGTATCTCTCTGGAACAACGTGACTGGCACTGTTCGGCTTTTTGAAAGTAGTTTACCATGACCAATAAATCTATCCGAGGGTCTCTGAAAGGACAAGAGGATTGATTCTTTCTGTCCCCTCGGGGCTGTCTGCTTCTGAGCCCAGAGAGCTAAAGCCGAGAGGTGGCAGCGAGGAGGCCAGCGATGCGCAGCCTCTTCTGCCACCGGGGGTTTTTCGCTGGGTGCTGAGTGGTGCCAGCTCAGTGGCAGTTTTGGTATCTTTTCTGTACAGCCTGTGTCCTTGTGAGGAGCAGCCCAGCTTTTCTCCTGTTCTAGATGGTGGTGCTTTCCATTGGCTCTGCTTCCAGCCCAGGAATGCCGTACTTCCACAGGTCTATGAGCCTTACTGCCGCTGAAGGAGGTGGCCTGGCCTGGCCCACCTGCCTGCTCCTAGGGGAAGACCAAGAGCTTGTGTGGTCTCATAGTGACTTGGGCAAGAGGCCCTGCTAGTCTGGCACACCTTAGGTTTCACTTGAATTCTTTCCCGTTCTGCTTCACCTTGTAGCTTGAGAGTGTGTGTGCTAGAGCGAAGGCGGCAGATATCTATGTGGGAACATCTGGCTGGGGTAAGGGACGTGTGCAGCAGTTTCTTCTGACAGCATTAGTGTTTTATGCTTACTTTAAGTACACCCTTTGGTGTGTATTTTCTTCATTCCTAACCAACAGTTTAGAAAATGTGTAGGTATGATTAAGTGAAAAGCACTGGACAGGAACTGAGTTTCTTCTTTCATGTTAACTCCATTGCAAAAGTGCCCAAGTTTGCCTGTCTCAAAGAATTATTTAGGTAGTCATTTCAGATGTGATAGGCTGAAAGTAGCTTTTAGTATATTTTGCTGAATCAGCTTAGATTTATTCTTAAAAAGTACATTATTGCCTTCACTTCAGTTGAGTCCTTTTTCTTTTTAAAAATCCTATTTCAGAATTTGAAACCAAAGGTTTTTATTTTCCATATAGAAGCAATACTTCTTACTGTACAGGAGGACTTGAGAAGGCTATAGAACTAATCAACAGAAGAGGAGACGAGGTCTACTTGGATTTCACACCTTCTGAGCAGTGGAACCACCTGGGACATAAGGCATTGATCTAATATCTGTTCAAGACTTTCAGGATTGACACTTGTTAAAATTAATGTTTCACAGTTAGATTTTAAAATTTGATCTCTGACCATTTTTATACTGTAATAACTGAAATAGGTGTCACCTGATGAAAGTGAAATCTTCATGCAGTTACTAATATTTTAAATTTGGAGCAGAATTTAATAGGTGTTTGCTGATAAAATTTCAGCTAATTAAGCTTTCTCTCACACCTAAACAAACACACCCACACGCAGTGTTCTTAAGTAATATATATGTGAAAATAATGTGAAACTTTTATATGCTGTAAAATCAGTAGGTGGTTGCTGTCAGCAACAGGATATTTATTTATATTTTTCTGTAATAACTGTCTGGTAAAAAAATTCTGAGAAATTCAGTTCTGCACAAATAAAATGAGAAAAAGGCAGGTTTTATATATATATGTAATATTAAATGGTACAGATTTCCATAAGCCATACTACCTAATTATCAAAAATATTTGAACATTAATTGGTGGACTTGTTAGATATTTACTGGCATTGTGTGTAACTGTACAGACACACGTTTTGCCATCCTCGGTATTCTTTACACAAAGAATTTTTGGTGATAGAGATGTGAGGAGAATAAAGCTGTAGGAATTTAATGCTATTTCACTGATGTACATGCAATTCCCCATGGAAACTTGGTAGTCTTTTAATTGATTTCTGTGCCTTGATTTTTTGAGTGTTCTTTCATAAAAATGGCCTCAGGTTTTTCATTATGTTTGAATGCTGCCTGGTTGTGCTACCCTGAATGCTTTGTAAATCATCAGGTAGGGTCATAGGTTCCTCTTGTGTTGTAGATTATTTATAGGAAATATCTCATAATATCTACTCTGAAATTGTAATTTGTAAAATAACAGTTGCCTCAAAGAAAAGAGATATTAAGCATGAACACTGCTTCTTCTGCTGTTACTGGTATAGACTTGTATGGAAAGGACTTAATAGCTCAAAAGTCTTCCCCCTGCATCCCAATAACAGCAAGCAACTGCTTTCATTAGGTTTCCTGTATTTTGTTATTGTGTGTCAGGAAACAACAATATGTAGACCTAAATTACAAGTGAAATCCTGATGGTCGTGAGTCATAGTAATGTTATAGTACAACATAGTAATGTCAATTTAGGAAGGGTCAAAATTTTCTCATTGATGTTTTTTTGACAATAAGGAAGGTACAGGCTTCACAAAGCTCTACAGAATAGGACTGCCCAGGTGGTCATCAAAATATATGAGTTTTTTTGATTATTCCCCCCCCAGGTTCTGTATTTTGGGACAGTATCATGCTCTTTCTGCCACATCAAATAAGGATAGTCAGAATGTATCAGTGAAACCAGATTATTTGGAGCCAAGTTATATTGGTGCCTCAAATTTTATTCTAAAATACCTTGATTGAACTTGCAGTGCTCTCTCTGAGTGCAGAGGTGCAAGTACCAAAGGATTCCAGGAGAGAATAAATCAAATATGTCTTTTGGTACAATCCAGGGAGGTTTTTATGATCTGGAAAATTAGATTGCTAATTCTGCAGTCCCCCTGATGAAAGTAATTGTTAACAGTTTTGGTCCTTATAATGAGTTGTGAATACTTGTTTTTAGATAGAGAGCTTTTATCAGAATGAGACTTCATGGCATTTCAGATGGATGCTGTTTGTACCTGTCAGAAACTTTGTATGATGAGTGGTCTCAGGTCACTTTTTACCTGCTGCTGGGCAGAAAGTTAGGGAAGGAAACTGAGTCTGCTGGGAAACTGGGAAGCCTGGGTGGTATGAAAGGCTGAGCCAGATGAGAGCAAGTGACCTGCCACACCACAGGCTGGAGAAAGAGGGATTTCTGAGACAGTCCAACTCAGCATCTACTTGGGATAAATGCAACAGGGACCTTTATTGGAAGGGAGGGGAAAAAATGGGTTGGACCTGAAAGGCATTCTAATAGTGGGTAAGGGGCTGGTGCTAGTAGGAGCAGAGGAAATGGATAGTGACTGCAAGTGGACACTGTGTAGCTGTGTGTGTGGGCACTGGGAACAGCCTCTGCTTAATTTACTTTTTCCATTTTTTCAATTTTTTTTCTTCTTTAATTCCAGGATGTCTTTCTTTTTTTTTTTTTTTTCTTCTGTCAGTCTCATTATACTTTCTGTCTTCCTAACCCATGTAATTATTCTACTGATTTACACATTCCCTTTCATCCCATGAATAAAAACCTGCAAAGATTGGATGTAGATTTTTAAGTTTTTAACAGAAGCTGGTGGCTGGCTTTAACAGGATGAGCAGGATGACATTTTAAAGAACGCCAATTTCTTTCTACGTTTTGCTGTAAGACTGAAATTAATCTAGTGCAAAAGGCAATATAGGGTCTACTCACACCTTATTCTCACTTAGAACATGTAAGTTAGAATTAAGATCTTATGTGGCAGCTTAGTATTGAACTGGGCTTTTGATACTTATTATTTCACAAATGCACAGATTTTTTTTTGATGTGTTTTTAGCATTTCACACTTAGATTACTTAGATTATTTCATTTTTCAGTTTTTGTCACTCCCATCAAGCCAGAAAGATGATGTCAGCAAAATATCTGGTTTAGTTTTTTTCTCTTGCTCCTTCTTTAATATTTTAATCCTTTCATTGCTGACACTTGTATTGCAACAGTGCTGTTGGCACTCAGCTAGCCTCAAGGTCCTGGTTGTGTTGTGGAGTGGGAGACAACGTGAGAGCCAAAAGGAGCACCCTGTGCCAGAGCACTTACACAGCTATGAATATTGTTCATGATCTTTTGCAATCTTGGTCTGTGTGTGTTCTTAAGTGCAAAAAAAAGCCCATGTTAGGACGGGCTGAGCTTTAGGCAGCTGTTGGTAGGGCTCATTAGCTCTATCTAGTCAGAACTGCCGGCCCACTAGTCAGACCCCGAGGCATCTGTGTACAGTGGATACACAAGCAGGAAAATAATGAAGCTTTGTACCGTAGTTATTTCAGGCCACTAAACCAACATACCTACAGCTAAGGAATCTTAAAGCAAAAATTTACTAGGTGGTTCATGATATGGTTATTACCATCTACCACAGAAATCTTTAGGGCATTTAATTATTATTTTAGTATTCATTATTTCTGTGACAAATGAAAATTGAGCTGTGTTAAATGTTGTTTGTTTTATTTCCTCAGGGTCTTTACCAAGAACAGTAATTTATCTTTTTTTTTTTTTTTTTTCCTGTAAACCCCATGATGAATTCAAACATTCAAGCTCATTAATTAAAAAATCTTTCCTTCTCTGCTTATTTTAACATGACACACAAGGTTGATTACCTTTTGCCTCAGTACGTTTTGGAAGACTGATGGTTCAGCTTTGCTAAGTATAGTTTTTAGAAGGATGTTCTCTGAAATTATTTCAGTGGCAAGGTCTTGTTCCTAAGGTGCCATATTATTCGAATCTTAAGATATGGATTAAAAAATAAAGACTCTGCTAGATCGCCACTCTCTGTAATGTAACAAGAGGGGGAGGCAGAAAATTTTTTTCTGTAATTTCCAGCTAATAGTGGGATGCTCTGCAGAAAAGATGTATTAGCAGCAGGGAGCACTGCTCTTACTGTTTTAAAATCTACAGCTTTGCCGAGGCGCCCACACGTATACAGGAGCTCTTTGAAAATCTGTCCCAGTGTGGCTACATGAAAATGTTATTTGTCTTTAAAATCTGTATTTCAAAAATTTGCATGTTTCTTTTAAAAATAGTAGCATGAAAATTCTTATGGTTTGTTGCGCTCATGAAGATGCATCCCCTAATGAGAGAGTCGAATTTCTCTAAAAGGAAACTCCTTCCCCTGGCTATGGAAAGCAAAGAGGTATTCAGCAGTGGTTTAAGAGGCAGAAGGGCCAAGGCTTTTGGAATGCTGTACGTAACATGAGAATCCCTCAAGCAGAATGGAGGGACCATGCAGTCAGTGCATCATATTCCCTCTTGCCTCCAGGGATATAGTTATGCAATTTTAAATGCACTTTTTATTAAACTTGTAATATTTTCCTTATTAATTCTATAACGTTTCAGAGAATATTTTTGCACATATTTACATAGAAATAGTGAAGTATATATAAATTTTATATTAAATTTTTATTAAGCATTCAGTACTTGATAAACATTTTTCAAATCCAAAACCAACGGATATTTAACTCTTAGAAGTGCAAATATAAGGAAATCACTGTTTGAAATCAAGTTGACAAAAATTTAGGAGCAAAGTTTCTTAATGTTCAAATTTAAACTCATTAAGCTTTTTTTTAGTTCTTGGGCAGCTGTCACAGGTAACCTTCAGACTTGGGTGCAGCTCAGTTTTGCTGCTGAATAGGTGGGTGCCAGAGTGGCTGATCTTACTGCTGGGAGCCAAGGTTTGCTGTGGAGGGGGAGAAAAGCAGAAGCTTGTGCTGTGCAGAGATTTAATGCCTTCAATGTTGCAGTCCAAGCAGCGTTTCAGGGAATCTGTTTTGCTTTCAGGGAAGCACAGCATTGCTGTGTTTTTGAGGAAGCCAGTATGTCTGTTGGTGATCTTTAGAAATGGCCTCTGCACTTTTTCATAATTTTATGGTATTGCTCTTTGAGCCAACTCCTGAGCAAAGTGAGAACCAGTTCAGAGTGGCTAATTCCTCTTATTCAGACCGGAGGAATCCTCTGCATATTTGAGCCATCTGTGTTTGCTTTTCATGTTCTAAGTGATCTCTAAATGCACAATTTGCTGGTTTTTTTCTGGAATTCCTCACAGGTTTGTGAAGTACTGGATAATTATGGTTTCTGTTGTTGTGTCCATTGAATTGTGGGACTTGTGGGTAGTATTCACGGTTATTTATTTCAAGTCTACAGTACTGAAATAAAGTATATTTCCTCAATTCTTATCTCAGCTTCCATCTTCCTCCTGATATTGGCAGATTGCAATTTTTTTAATATGTATTTTTCCTTTTCGCATTACTTCCTTTGTATCTGGGTGCCATAATGTAATAAGCTTGTAGGGTAGTCCTGCAGTGTTTTCTCTGTTCAGTTTATGGGCAGCTGTGATGAGAAGGCTCTGGCATTTTGCAGCTGTTTTAAATAGGATTGAGATCAGAATTTTGGAGGGCTTCAGAAGGGTCTGTCCTGCTGGGACACAAACCAGTGTGAGATGACTGGAGAACTTCCAGGGTAATATGGAGTAGGGATGTGTCCATAAGAATGTTATAAACAAAGACCTAATGAGCATTGAACTTTATATGCTTTCAATATTGATAATAGAATGCACATTGTCACAAAGAGCTGTGCTGTGCAGATGTAGCTTACTTCAGTGCAGATGAATTAAGTTTAGCAGGAACTTAAGTCAGCTCTAGAAACCCAGTATGGGCAAGTCATATATTACAGCTGTAGGAAGAGGTCTTCACCTGTTGAAAAACAGCCCTTGCTGTAACAAACACAGCTAGACTACAGTTATATCAGCTAACGATCTGTCCCAGTGATGGTTTAAGGTGGTATCTTTTCTGTAGAATGGTAAAAAAAACCATATTTGTAATTTTGTCTGCATTTGATTTAGTGAGTAGTGAACTAATTCCATAACATTCACTACTCACTGAATTAAGAATGTGACTGAAGTTCATTGCACAATGCGCAGATACCGCAGTGCAAAGGAAATCTTGGACCCATTTCACATGCCTTTTGTTTGCATAAGTAATACTGGTCATAAGAACAAATCTTTATGTAGGAGACAATAATCAAATATATTTACATTAAGATCTTCAGCTGACACCATTGACTGGGACAGATTGGAAGAACTTTTTTGTAGAGTATTTATTACAATATAAACACTGACTGAGAACAAAGAAGGGATCGTCTTCACCACAAAGTCTGTTCACAACTGGCTCTTGTAATTGTACTTTCAAACATCTGACTTTTTCAGTAAGTCAGCATCTAAAGGCTCATCAGTAAACAGATGTTGGGATATGGGCATTTGGGCAAGTTACTGTGACTCTAGAACATGGCAAGTATCCTGTGTCAAGTGTGTATCTGCTGGCCTTGTCCTTTTTTATTTCTGGTTTAATGCTAGTTGGCTGACATACATCTCATCTCTATAGGACACTTTCAAACATAACCCAGCCTTTTGGGTTGTGGCTTTACCACAACCGTGGAAAAAGCTGTTGAGAGGAACTGATGCATTTTGGGTGCCTCAGTTTTTGAAAGGGGTGTAAACTGAAATCCATTAAGTCTCATTTTGTGGCAGCGAATACTCAGAGATTTTAGTTTGAAGTTCTGGCCTTTACATACTTCATGGTAAGCCTTCCCCTGTTTCATACAAGTTGACAAATTGAAAATCTGCATAGTAGTTATTCTGTAGTAGTTTGGCATTTGGAAGTGAAAAATGGAAGGGTTTGTTGAGCTGAATCACCATGCAGGGGTTACTGGAGACTCTTGCTGTGGCTCAGTCCCTGTCGAGCCTGATTATCTTGCATTTTTACCTGCTGTGATTTTCTCTGTTTTCAGGAAATCACTATGTACCTTTCTAGCTCAGCCTTTTGGGCCATTTGTTAAAAAATGGACCAACCCTAGGTGTAGTCCAGCTTTTAATGCCCTTTTTTAATAACTTGTAATATGAGATTGCTTACTGAAGTACCAGACATTCAGTACATATCTGTCATAACTGGTCCATTCACAACTCAGTTCCTAGTTATGCTATTGCACTAGAAAGCAGCGTGGCAGTGCATATCAGGAATTTCCTTGTGTAGACTCATGTCATGTTTATTTTATTCCTCTAAAGTCTGAGGACCAAACTCAGGTTTGATCTAAGTCAATGAAATTATAAAGAGAAGAAAACTATCAGCCTACTTTTTGAGGTTTCTATTTGAATACAATAACAAGCATTAATTTAAAGAATAAAATTGTCTTAAATGTTTTTAAGCTTTTAGGTATCACTGCGCAGCATTTTTCAAGTTTGAGTCCTTGTGAAAGAGATGAATAATCTCTTATTTCTTCCAGAAATCCAACATTGCTCTCACTTCTTTTGCCACTAGGCAAGGACACGGCCACCAAGGGATGTTTGTCTGGCATCTCTCTGGACAGGCTGTGCCTTTACAAATAATCGTTCAAAACTCCCAGTAGCTCAGCTGCATTATAAATAGTTTAAGATCCCCAGCAGCACTGTGGTTGTACAAACATCTTCAAATTATGAGCTCACTGGCATGCAGCTGGGTGAATGTGCACTTACAGACGGTTTATACCCAAGGAAAATATGTGAATAGCATCAGAACTTTTTATTTGTTGAAGTAATCTCACGTTAGGAAAGCAGAGTCTGCAGATGTTGGGTTTTTTTTTCACCGTTGCAAACATGTTTGTCCTTTCATAGCTGGTGAACTGAGATCTCTGGAACTGTATCGTGTCGTCTGCTACTCTGCTTTGTACAGAACAAATATATACAATGCATACACTTGCTACTGGTTTATAGCAAGAGGCGATGAAGGAACAAGAGAATGCTGGCTGTAGGCTGGGTTGTAGAACAGAGTACTGGCCATTTTTTGTTCATGGAAATTTTTAGGAGAGCTGCCTGTTCCGGAGTGTGCTGTAATAAACAATGTCTCTGTTCTTACTGGATGGTCTAGTGGACTTTACAGTGGTGACAGGCCTACTGGGGAATACAGAATCTTGTTTCTCGAGGGTGTGAGCACACTAAGATCATGACTTCTTGCACAGTACTTATACAGTTGGAAGACAAAACTACATTAAGGATGGATACCTTGAAAGTAGCTGTGAGTTATCCTTGTATAGCTGACATAAATTGTAATTGCAATATTATCACTCCCTTAGAGTTGCCTGTTGGCATGTTTCTACATCAGAGAATGTTTAGCATCTTCATCTTTTGCAGATTTAAAGTCCCTTGCAATGTAGTGCTTAGTTTGAATATAAAATGACAATTTTTGAATGCCTCTATATCATAAAATATAGTGTGCTATTTTTGAACTGCATTGTCTACATGACTTGCTTTTTGTTCATTTTAATGATCAACTCCTTGGGGCAGAAGAGTTGTTCTAAAGTTTCACAGTATTGAGCTCAATGATAGAGATTAAGTATGTGGAACTGTGATGAACTGCATCCTCTCTGGCATGAAGTCAAGAGCATTCAGTTTCTGGTTTAGCAGTTCATGAACCGGCTTTTGTTTTGACTGATGATGTATTCTTTCTTTGCAGACATCTGGGAAACTCAAGATATCTGCTAGCAAACTACACTTTCCCATTTCCCTCAAATGGCATTCTTTCACATAATGTTGATCTCGGGGTTTAACGCTACTTCATAACTCTTGGTATTGATAATATGCTGATCCCCAGAATTACAGAAATGAATTGTAGGCAATATAGATATGAAAAACCTTCTTCTAGCAGCCAGTCAATCTTCTGACTCGGGCAGAATTAGATTTAGTTTGTACCGTATTGGTCTTGTTTTCCTATGGAAACCTAAGGACAGACCAACATCCTTTCTGATTGATAGACATCCAGCCTTTTCCCAGACCATTGCTGTTCTCATCTGGCTGCATCACCAGGTCTGTCGCTCTTCTTAGTCCTATGGCACCGACTGACTAGAGACAATGCAAACAGGCAGTTCTCAGCAGTTGGTCTTACTTTCATTTTGGAAACAAAATTAAGGAAAACCACATTTAGAAATTCATTCATACCTTTTATTTTTAGTTTTCTATTTATTTATTTATTAAAATATTTTGCTTGAATCAATTTGTGTATATATCCATATATTTGTAAGTAAATGTGGCAATTCGTTGATGCATTCTTTAATTTCATTAATTTATATGTTCATTAATATATATAATGATTCATCAGTAAGTTTAATTGTTTCTATTTATTTATAAGATGATCTATTTATTAGATTGAAGTAAACAGGAAAGAATAATTCTTTATGCTTGAAGCATAATAAACTAATAAAGCATTAAAACTAATACGGTCATGTTAGGCCTGCCGTAGATCTTGTACATATGACAAGCATTTATGCAGTAAATAATCACAATTTTTACTGCTCTTGGCACAGGTACTTGGAAAATATATTCAGTATTCTGATTTTCTCTCACTTTCCATGGTGTTTTCTGTATAAACATTCTGCCAAACGGAGAGAAAATTCCACTCGCCACTTGTTTGATTCTCCCTCTGTGCTAGAATGTGTTCCACACCTGTAAATTTTTTGTTGATGCTGTGCCCTTATGGTTTTGGGGCAATTTATTAACTGTGATTATTCAGGGCCCTTTCAAACAAACAGCTCTTTCTTAGAGTGGGACCCTTGTCTTCCATAGCTGTGTAAGGATTCATGGCAAAAAATAATGTTGTGTCATGTGCCAGTTAATGTTTGTTGGTTTGTTAGGTTTTGAACCTATAAAATGTTGATGATGCATTCCTTGTTCCCTAGAGAGCTGTGAATTCAAATTAATTTTTTTGTAAAATGCTTTGGAATCCCTAAACGTTACAAAATTAATTAATGAAACAATCCTTTTGGCTGAAATACTGAGGAAAAGAGTATTTTGGGGTATATCTTGTCAGGTTCAGTATATGTTCACAATAATGTAGGAAAATGCACTAAAAACCTGTTCTAGCTTTTGTGTTTATAGTTTTTTAACTTATCAGTTAAAATCTGTTTAGCATAAAAATAATCAGTATCACTGTACTGATTTATCTTCTATGTTGGTTAAACTAAAGCCACAACTGATTCTTTCACAATAAAAAAATACACAGGTGACTAAAAATTCAACAATTCAACTTTTTCAGAGGAAAGAATAGCAAGTTTATACTAAGAATGGAATAGCAGGTCAGAAACAGCTCAGTCTGGGAAAAGGTTGGATATGTCTGAAGTAATTTTCAGTAAAGAAAAACTGAAGATTGGTTCAAGATTCTTAACCTTTTAACTGAATAAAGATGATGTTCAGACTTGGTTTGAATCTGTGTTTTATCAGTCTAAGATTCATAACCAGCTACACTGGTAAATAGGCCATTTTGAGGGTATATATGATATCTAATACTATTACCAGATAGGCTGCTGAATACTTTGTCATATACCTTATACTTTCAATGAACAGACTAAATGAATTTTTAATGCAGATTTATATTCCAGGAGGTAGAGAACAGAACTCCTGTCATTTCAGCTCTTTTCCACTGAGAATTATCTGAGGCAGCTCTACACTCCTACTGCCTCTGTTTTTTTAAGAAAACAAATAATGCAGAAATCCAGGAGAGAGAAATGGTTTCTCATCATTCAGCAAAACAAATATATTTATCTCGAATTCCTATTCAATAAGGAACTTTGATATTGTTACATTCTTCAGTGGCAATTTTTGGAGCTTCCAAAACAATAGGATAGGTAAACAGCCTTCTTAAAAACCTTTGCCAGCCTTTTCCATTGCTGTGGCATTATATATGAGATACAGTGCCTACAGATTTTTATATCTGAAAGAATACAACAAACTCTAAAGGAGTAAAAGAATTGGAGAATCCTTTACATTTTGAAGAGCAAAGGGGAAAAAAAAAGTCATGCTTACTGCAAAAGCTTCATTTGTAACTTCAGGAACTCAATATATCAGAATGGAGACATTTGAATAACAGGAGAAAAAATGTCAGCTATAATATTACAGAAGCAAAAGTAGATCTTTGCAATAGCTTTAATATTTTAAAATTGTTCTCTGAATACCTGAGATGTAGAAAAATAGGTAGAATACTAGGCCGGTCTCTTTGTTGGTGTAATTTTAGTGTCATTAGAGTCAGGACTATGTCCCTGCTGTTCTCTCTGGTGTTACAAAGAAGGATGAATGGGTCACACAGAAACAGGAGTCCCCATGAGCCAAAATTCTTCGTTACTAGTTCCTGTATGCAAGCATTGAAGTATTCTCAGAGTCTGTGTCATGCTTCGTCTTACTTGCCAAGTCATTTCATCAGCTTTTGGGGTGGATGCAAGTTTGGCCCATCTTTTATCCCATTCCTTCTTGCTCTTTCTCTAAAAGCTACTGTTCCTGAGATCACTGGCAGCAGTTATGTTCCCCTTTATGTTCTTGCCAGTTCTACTAGGTACAAGACTTATTTTCACTTTTTTTTTTCTTGAGGCTTCCAGGTACATGATTTCTTAAGTTTTCCTCACATGATGTGGAATATATTGCAACTGTGTTTTAGAGGGTTTTAGAGACTGGTAACACTGAAGAGCAATAACCTGTTTATAATAATATAAGCTTTGTTGTTCTGCTGTAATGCTGGTGGACGTTGGGAAGCACAATTAAAATGGAAAGACACAGAAGAGCATAGCCTTCAGAACCACTTGGCACTTTGTCTGGAGCCCATAAGGATGCAGAAGGGCCAATGTTGTCACTCATGAGAGCCATTGATAAAATAAGTCTATTAAAAGAGCTGCCATGCCTCCTGGGACTCCTGTTATGCTAGTTCCCTGTAATAAAACCTCCCACTGTATTTAAATAAGGACTAGTTGAACTGCTGTCTCCAAAAAGAAGGTTATATAAAGCTAGCTAGCTTTCTAAACCAGCATTCTAGCTTAAAATTGGTATTCTTTGGAGCAGGGCATGTGCTGGGGTAGGGAAGACAACTGGTCTGCTGTGACACATTCCACAGCTTGAGTAAGAGTATTTCTTATTTTATGTCCACTGAATTCTGCCTGATCCAAAAGGAGAGTTTCCTATCACTGTATGCTGTAAGGGTTAAATGAAACACTCAGAGATCAGTAAGCTCTGAATGAAAGTAGCCTTAATGCTCTTGTGTCCTTATGAAAAGGACCATAAGGAACCAGAAGCTCATCGTTATTACAGCAGGGACACTGTGTGCTGCTGAAATAAAATGAAACAGCTGAGAGAAGATGAAACCATTACTGCAAGGGGGAAATGCCCAATGTCTGCATAAATGTGCTTTCTCACTAGAACCTTTGAAAAACAAATACTATCTATTGTCAAAATATGTGCCAATAACTGGAGCTCACAGGAGCAAAGAGATTGCTAAAATACTAATTTAGTTCTGAGTGACACCAGACCCTATACTGGGAACAAAGCAATTTTAACAGGTTTTGAAGAACTCCTTCTTCCACATTTATGCAATGATTAATAATACATAAACTGCATAAAATGCACAACATCAAGAAAATCGTGTTCCAATTTATATTTATTACAATGCTCAATAGTTGCAGCTTTGGTATTCACAATTTATAATCTGGACAACAAATCATAAGTTTGGCTTAAACATCTGAGTATATTAAAGATACATTTTCTTTTTTCAACTTTGCTTCTATGCTATAGCCTTAAGACTTCTGTTCTTTAGATTTATTTTATTTCCCTACACCCAGATGGTTGAGATCCTTTAAAAAAAAAAAAATTCTCACTTAATGTGACAATATAAGCTTGGATTTTTTTTAAAAAATAAACAATAAATCACCAATTAATTCAGTATTTGGGATTAAAATCTCAAGATTTGGCAACACTGATCTCCAGTGAAATCAGCAGAGATTAAATCAGTCCAGAATTCAGTGCAACTTCTTTAATTGACACTAGAAAAAAATCTAACATGCTACTCAAAATTTAGTTTTGACTTTTGGTCTACAAAATTACTGTGTTTTGACTGTAGTATTCTTAGCTTTTTATCCCCCAAATACAGTTGATTCTTTTCTATATTTTACTACATACACTTTTAGGAGTCAGGTTTTTTTATAGGACTGTGAAGTTCTGAGATCTTTTAGCTCTACCAAAGAAGCACAGGGCAATCCCAGGAGAAAAGACTGTCTTTTTGGCCTAAATCTCTAAATTTTGTCCCATATCTATATACTGCTCTTGTAAGAGCAGAAGGTCACAAAAATGGGATTTCTCAGGTTCTGGAGCAAGTTGTAGCCTGCTCTGAGTACTGGCATAAATCACTGTAGTCTTGGTGCTGCTCTCATCCAGTCTTCCACCTTCCAGCCTGGAATGGGCCATCTGCCAGCTGGGAAATTGCTGCCATAGGGTGGTTCTGCTCCAGTGTCCCCACCACTCCCAGCAGTCTGCACCAGGTGAGTGTTAAGTAGGTGCCAGTTATGCCAGCTGGAGACTTCTCAGTGCCAGGTGAATCCTGAGATGGAAAGATCGAGCTGCTTTTTGGCCTCTTCCTCGTGTCAAAGGAGCAGAAACCAGGCCAGAATGAAGGCCAGAGCCTGCTATTTAATTAATTTACTCATCTGTCATATAAGTATTTCTCTAAGGTGTTGTGAAGCCTTCACGTCTGGAATGCTTTCATCTGGAGGACCTTTGTGTTTGGAATTACTTTAAGGTCCTCTGATGAAAACTGCTGTATAGGCAAAACCGCTGTGAGTACAAGTAGTTGTTCATAAAAGCCACTTGGTACATGGCATTTAATTACTTTTAGGTACCTTTGCTTTTTCGTTGAACTCCGTTGCCATTACAAATGCTGTTCCCTGAAACAGAAAAGAGATTTTCAGTTTTTAAACCAGACAATTGCTATTCATAGAAACAACTTTTCAGCCAATAAATACTATAGAAGCCTGGATTGAAAGGTCACTACTGCGATAGCTGGTGAGGGTCTGGTTTTTTTTTTTAATGGAAAGTAAGTATTATGTGGTTTTGCTGCATAATGTGTTTTGCTGGAAGGTGAAGCTGTGCAGCAGCGAGCTTTCTCTAGAGGCCTATTCTCTTGGCTTTATGTCGAGGACAGGCTTCAGCATTAAATGGCTTTAAGCTTGTCAAAGAAAGGTTATTAAAAATGTTCCTGCCTTTCAGTCTCCATGCTCAATAGGCACAGAAATGCAATACTATAGGGATTTTTTTTTCTATTTAGTCATGTCATTTGGCATTTTGCCTATAGCTGAAAATGAGATACCATCTGGTTTAGGCTCACTAATGATTTTGCATTGTGACTTGAGCCAGTTCACTAGTTTACTGTTACCACTTAAAAAATAAACTTGCCTTCTGTAATTGCACTTGTGCTACTATGTTTTGTTGGGACTTTAAAATGATTCCCCAAGGTGGGGATCTGAAATCACAGTTTTAAGACTTCTGTGCTGAGGCTGTAGGTCATGTTGTATTTGTGCAGTCCCGGAACAATTCTTTTATCACAATATATTCTTGTAATGTGTTGGGACCATGTCTGCCATAGGGCTTTTTGAATTTCACTGGTTCTGTTTTCTGGAGTTTGGTGGCAGATAGGAAGGGAAAATGGACTGCTGCTGTTCTAAGAACAGATATAGGGTGAAAGAAAAGGGAAGGGAACAGCTGTGGGCTCCCTACTGTGGTGTCATTGGCATGGGAGCTGCTGTGCTATTGCTGTCCCTCAGGGCATACAGACTTTGGTTATGGGTGAAGGGAGGCTGCCTCAGAACTGTGCACAATACCCACTTAGAGGAGAAGTACAGAACAATGATCATCTCTGTGGTCATCTGTACTTGCAAATATCTGGAAGCTATTCCTCCACTCACTGCTGTTTTCTGATGACCACTTGTTGACTAACAAAAATGTTACTGTCACTGTAGAAATCTCTTGGATGTGAATCAATGGGCAGCAGAGCTTGTTCCACTTCACAGCGGATGCTCCTTGTCAGGGAGAAGTGTCTCTCTCTGACACTGAGCAGCCTCCATTCTTGAAGCCAATGTGGGCTTGTTCCCAGCTCCCTGTCCACTGTGGAGCAGCTCCTCAGGACTAGGGGGTGGATCATAACATTTCTTGACAGGTTTACGGTTTCAGAATAGTGGAAGTGCAGCATAACTCAGTACTAGTGTAAGCTGCTCAGCCTTTCTTTTCTAGATTATACCCTTCTACTGCAATCCAGACACGGAGAACATCTTGTCCTGCAGGAATGTGGAAAAGCTGTATTTCCCAAGCCTCAAACTTTCTCCACTAGCAGAGCTCTGAATCTAAGGAGATTTCAAAAGAGATTAAGGCATTAAGGGATTGTTGTATGTGACTGACAGATCTAGGAGCAGTGTTTTTATTGAAAATACTGAGCAAGGGCTTTTGTTTAGTGTTATCAGAGCTGGGGTGTTTGGGTACAAAGACAAGTTCAAATCTTGAAAAGACTGTCTAGGAATTTCAGGACAGTCAGTTATGTGATCAGGCCACTGACACGGTGAAAAACAATTGTTTCTCTAGAAATGCTGCTTATAATGGGAACTGAGATGCTTCTTTCATTAAAAGCCTGATTTTGTGACATTCTTGCCCCAGCTGCTTCAGATTGTAGATGTTAAAACTTTACTAGTCAGCTTTTCAACATGAAGGCACTTTTTAAAGCCCAAAATGGTTTTAATATCTTCTGATTTAGTTACCGAGCAGAGCAGAAAGGTAATTTAAAGACAGTCCTGTGTAACTTTTTTGCCAAAATCTACTTACTTATTAAAGAAACCTTAGATTTTTGCAAGCAAAACCCCTCTCAGAAGATAGTCTTTAAAGCCTTGAAACTGTTAAGATGTTTCAGTTTGAAAATTGGCTGTAGCACACATATATATGTTACTTCCAGAATATTTTATTGTCTTGATGCTGTAATATTGATGGTAATTGCTTCATGATGTTGTGATGAAATATGAATAGACCACTTTGGTGAATAATAGGAACTGTTTAAAATTCTTTGAGTCTAGAGCTTTTAAGTTATACCTTTCAAATCTTTCAGTTGCTCTGTTTTTCTATTTAGTTTGCAGTAATAAAGTGTATGTGTATAATTGGTTGATATAATTGTGTCATTTACCAGGATAATTGCTGTTGTGGGGAGAATCTTCATCACTGTTTGCAAACATTTGCATATAAAACTTTATAGAATAGTATGAAAAAATGGTCTCCACTTAGTTCTGACAATTTTCAAGTAGCTGCACAACATAAACCCAAGATGGGTTTGTCGTCTAGGGCTTTAATTAAGATATATGACATTTTAAATTTGGAAGACCATTTAGACTTTACTGCAACTTCCCATTCTAACAATTAGTTGTATTTTATCCTATGATTAAAGTCGTGCTGTTAGATACTTATTTTTTAGAGGTTTCAATGAGGACTTCTGGTGACAACTTGAGCTCTATTAACTTTTTTTTTCCTATTTCTGAACAAGTCCAAGTCACACTTATCATGCAAATTGCCATGTATATATAAGTTAATATGCTATTTTTCTAATGCACATTGTGTTATTTATAGCTTAGGGCTGAAATGCTTCTCAAAATGCAAGCAACAGAAACTATGAATATATATTATTTCAGCTATCAAAATCAACTCATCTTATTAGACTTACCTTCTGCTGTCCCTTTCTGGGATTATTATAGAAAAACAATTTAATGACATAACTGTTCACTAACACAGGAAACCTTAAGAGAATATTGCAGGATATGGGATTTGGATTTTGAATGTGAAATTGCAGGGAATTTGTTTTAGGAACATGATCATCATCATGTCATTGAAAATTAATGTCACTTCTGTGATTGACTGACTTAGATTTCAGTGTGTAGGTTTTGTTGAAACAAGTCTGAACAGAAATCCTTAGTGATGAATTAATTGTCTAAAATACATGTTAGACAACTCAGCTAATAGTTTCCCACGAGACATATCTGTTAAAATGGAGAATTTATTGAACAATTCACAAAGGGAAAGAAGAAGTTACCAAACAAGCTGTATTTCAGTATGTGAAGAGGTTTGATAACTTTTGAATAAAGTAGTTGAAAATATTTTGAGAGACTGGTTATGGTAGACATACTGTGTTGTTGAACAAGATTCAAAAGGGACAGTCAAAGATCTGAGAAGTAGGACTGTGGAAAAGTAAAGTAGAGAAGTTTAACAAACTATAAACAGAGAAATAAACAAATGAGATCTATCACATTAAATGCCAATAATAAGGACAACATAAATTAATTCATGGAATTTATAACAAGCATAAATCAGAGAAAGTAAAGATAAAAAATACTCACATGGAAGTTAAGAAATTGAGACGGAGAGGATGAATGAGGGGCAAGAGGGGAGTAGACCAAAAGGGCAGAGGAGATTAATGCATTCAGAGTATTCCCTGTAGGTTTTGTATCTGCGAGTCTTAGATATCCATCAGAACAAACTGTTCCGGTGAAGGGCTTGTATACTTACGGGAAAAGTTTTACACAAATTGCTGCCCTCTCTGCTCCCCCATTGCAGCCTTCCTTGCAGCTCCATTGCTGAGGCAGAGCAGGCTGCCTGGTGGGTGTATTCAAGTCAGCAGAGTTGAAAATGCCAGCCCGTGTGGGTGAAGGTGCCAGGATCTGTAGTTAAACCAGGAAAGCAACAAAATGAAAAGTCCGCTGTCCCAGCTGTCTCTGCTGGAGATTTGAAATCCCAGCACAGCTATGGGGAAGATTTAGCAGGGTCTTACGGGACTTGTGTTAATAATGTCTTTCACTGTAGTTCTCAAAGCCTTTCATAAACATGAGAGGATTCACAGTGTAAAAGTCCAGATCGAAATCCAGAGTTCCTAATAAAATAAGGTTGCCTGGATCCAAAATTCTGGACTGGCTGACTATAAATGGTCTTGAATGATTAATTTGGACCTGGATGAAGTTTTTTGAAACCTAAAAAGGGAATAATCCAAATAAATGATCCAAAATACTTGATAAAGTATTGTGTCATTTGGCAGAGCTAGAAAGCCCTTCAGCCTTCCTTTCTCACTCTAGTCCCAGACCATGCTCCCTTATTTTGAAATTACTTGGAATATTTTGTCAAATCGATACAAGTCTGAACAATGTGCAATGCTTTTTGTGTCAGAGTTATAATTGCATTCTGTTATCCAGGGAATGTGAGTTTACAATCAGTCCCTATATCACGCTTTTTAGCTATTACTTGTGGTGGTGTCTTTAAAAGTTTAGTTCTTGTTACAAAAAAGGAACTTTTTTTTTTTTTTACTTTATTTTGCTTCGCTATTCCAAGACAAGTGTAACCATCTGGCACCTTTTCTTTAGGGATGTGATTGCTCATTAAAAGTTTTCATCTCTGTTTTCCCTAAATCGTATTTTCACGTTAGGTAGTGGATTTAGTCAATATGTTATTCATCTGATGGACTGAATCTGTCAACAAGGCCTGACCCTCATACTCAAAGTATATTTTAATGACAACATGTCTGTGCTTTAGTGGAGGCAAAAAATAGACTTTGTTTATTCATCAGTGTAGTAAATATACTGACTTTTGGCATCTGTTTCCTTATAAAAATCACTTAGGAGAGTAAAAATTGGAATCAATAGCCTTCAGATTTTTCCCTCCTGTACCTCAAAGCCTTACAGGAGCCAAGCAAAGAGAATCCATTTATAGTGTTTACTTGTGTCTACTGTCATGTCTGGATGGTGACGGATTTTCCATACAGGAGAAGCTCAAGGCAATCGTTGAGATTTCTGGTTAGGGCACACATCCAAAGGCTGTCCATGCAGTTTACAATTTCTCTCCAGTGCTGTTCAATCATCAAGCAATGAAAAATTTTCTTTTGAGTAAGACAAGTAAAATTCTTCATTTCCTCCAGTACAACTACAAAGCCTCTTTGTCCTCTGCTGTTTCAAACTTTCCTGGTACATTCTGTCAACCGATCGCTTTTCAATACCCTAGGGTGAAGACATACATCCTTTGTGAGCAGGACATATTCCTCTGTCCTTATGGCTGGCAGATTATTGGCATATAAGCACTCTCAGAGCATGCAGTGCAGCTTGGGAAACCCTTTCTCTAAAACAGATTTCAGGCACAGTAGATATATTCATTCTCTGTGTTTACAGCACTCACTGCTTCTCCCAAACCACCACTAGTACAGCACCAGCACTTGACTTCCTCCTACCAGTCTGGATAGCTACCAACCTGGAGGAAATGTCCAGATGGCATGAAAATATTTTTTTTAAAAATTGATATGTGAAGTAAGTTCCACAAACAGCTCATTCTGCTCCCCAGTTAAAATCTCTATGGAAGATGGGGGACAACGCTTTAGTGTAGGACAAAGTGAGTCCTAAATGAAGACTGCTGCTTTTTGATCTCTCTCTACAGCAAAAAGCACAATCTGTTTCGTGGTCAGGAATTATACAAATAACAACCTATATTTAAAATCTTTTAAGTTACTGATTGCAGATTTTTAAAAATATTGAAGAGTCCTCTCAAATAAACTGTCTGGAAACTTTTTATCTCTTCATACATTCTGAGAACTTGTGACTGACAAGTAATTGCAAACAACTGCAGTTTAGTAGAATAACGCAAGGGTGTGAGCTTCCATCTGACTGACAAATGATAATCAACTTCACTGACAAAGGTTTTTCCCTTTTCAAAGAGTCTCAGGTTGGGTAACACAGTTTATTGTGTCCTAATGCGACTACTCTCCTGGGGGATACATTACACATTCGTATAATATTCTTAATTACATCATCTCTCTTGTGCTGGGTTGCAGTCTCTAAACAAGTTCATCTCAGAACCATTTCAAAAAATCACCTGGACTGCAGTGATTATGGTAAATATAGTTTCCACAAAAGCAAGCACCTTTCCATTATGTTTTCCAGATAAGATATGTGCTTTCACTAAGGAGGATTCTTTATTGGATAAGCGCTGGAGAGGAACTCAAGAGACCTGAGATCTAATTCAGCTTTGCCATTAGGCAGTGAAATGAATTTGGGTGAGAGGCTTCATCTTCCTGCCTCTCAGATGGCACATGTATGAACCAGTGGTTGAGTGCTATCTGTGTGAGGCACTTTTAGCGAAGAAGAAATTTTGTTTGGTTTTCCTTGTAGGGGTAGAATACTTCTTCTCCTTCTCTCCTTAGAATATTTGATATTTCTTCCTAATAACTCCATATTTATCCATTAAAAATACGTGTGTCTTTTTAGTAAAAAAACGTTCTGTTAGCAGCAATGACAGTCTTGCACATACAGTATTTTAGTGCAATTTTGGCACTGTTTTTTAATTTTAAAGCTTCAGAATGTCATACTGGCATTTGACTTTGTTGCTTTTTGAGTAGCTATAAAATAAGTGTACCTGTGTTGGCTTCCTCTCTTTCTTTCCCAAGTTTTTGTCCCGTGTATTTTCTGAATGCTTGGACAATTGTCAGTCAGAATGCACTCGTGGTTTCTTTTTCCTTCCCATGTTACAGTCCTTTGCATGGTCTAATATTTTTACATCTGTCTGTGTGTGTATTGGTAAATGTAGGGGTACATACGATTGTGCACATCTGCCTGTGTATGCCTGTTATATCCACTGTGTAGTAGTCATCAGTCATAAATCCCTGAAAGTGAAAGGCCAGAAACTCCAAGTGTGCGGAGAGAGATCTGGCATCCAAATCAGCTTGTTTGGGATGTAAGTGGTTCCTTGCTTGTGTTGGGATGAAGCCTTAAACCTGAAGCCTGTTGGCTTTACAGGAGACCAGTGTCCCTTACTGATACTTAAGAACACTTCTCCCCCATCTAAGAATATTAGTTACATACAGGAACCTTTACTTGCCTGTACATCCAGAATAAAAATAAAAAAAATCACTGTTTTCCAGGATTTTAAAAAGCAAATAAATAACAAAGCTATTGTACGTCTTGATGTTCTGCCACTAGAGTGCACCAGAAGGTTTGGTTGTAATGGGCTGATTGCAGTAACATCCCTTGCCTTAAAATAGTGTTATTTTATGCTGTACAATCTCTACTAAAATGTCTGCATGATTTTAACCCAGTTTTAATATAAATGTCTATTGAGAAAATAACTGTTTCTAGGTACATTATATCTGAAGGTTTCGGCTTTCAACAGTTAAAACCCAATTCTTTTACAGTTTATTCCACAAAAGCTAAATGACCTTGCTAATTCTGCCAACAGACATTTTAAGCTTTTGAGTTTGTAACACTGGATTTTACTGAACAACTGTGGAAAACACAACGTATGATTAGAAGCAGAATTCTGACAGCTTTTCCTAGTCAGAATAGCAATTAATGTGTTTGTATCAGCGTTAGGATTGAGAGATGAAAATCTGATCATAATTATTACTGCCAAAAGTTAGGAACAGTTATTAAAAAGGCACAAAGGTTGAGGCAGCTTTCAGGTCAGGACTTGCTAGTTTCATTTGTTTGGCAGTGGCAATACTGCAAGCTAAATTTGAATGGAAAAGCTGACTTAGCTGTGCTTGAAAACAAGAGAACACATGACAGAATGAAATGGTATCCCCATTTATAGCAATAGCAAAACTTACATTGATTTTAGTGAAGCCAGGATTTTATCCTCAGTGTTGGGGAGAAGAAATACCTTCAGCTCAGAGGCAATGTTGTGGGGAGGGAGCTGATGCTTCAAAAGGAGCTATATCTTTTCTTTACTGTTCGGAAAGGTTCTCCAGATCACCACATGGGTAGCCTGTACTGTCTTCCCTTGTTTGCAAGGCTGATTTTAGTGGTCACAGTATTACAATCTCCATCCTGTCACCTCATGACATATGAGAACTAGAGCAAGCTGTGCCCCCGAGGTTGTCTGGAAGTTCTCTTTGGTAAATAACCTAAATGAAAGAATCTCAGAGAATGCCTTTGTGGAGCAGAGGATGTGCAAGACAGTAAAATGAAAATTCAACAAAAAATGTGAGAGAATAATATGAAATGTGGTTGTTCTCTCAGTCCTGACTTGTGAAACTTTAGGGATACTGAATCCCTGAAGAAAAATCCATATGAAATAATCTGGACTTTTGGAGTGGTGAAAGAAAGATTTATGAGTTCTGCTATAATGACTAATAGCCTGTATTTCTAATTTGAAACACTAGGTTTTGGTTATTGTAGAAATAAAGACCCAAGCTATTAGTCCATCAAGTACACTGATTTCTGGAATTTCATTTTACCTTGGCACTTTCACCTGTACATTCACAAATGAAGAAGCAATAATATTTCAATGCATTAATATCACAGCAACAAGCAACAGAGAACTCTGCTTCTAGACAATACATCATTAGATTCTGAATGCCTTTTAAATGGTAGTATTTTGATGTGCCTACCTTTCTTTCTAATTGCAAATATACCACTGAGAATACTGTTTATTCTTTTTTCCGATTCAGTAGACACTGATCCTAAGTTAAAACACTCATTTTAATGTTACAGGATTTAATCCATCCGTAAAAGGCATACTGAGACTTTAGTGAAATTCAGGTACCTAATTGCCTAAAGGTCCAGTATAATCAGTGGTGATTGAACAAATGACCAATAGATGATCCTGTTGGATTTTACACCTACCCACCATTGCTATGAATAAATAAATAAATTAATAGATAAATAAATCTGTCATTGGACCCACAAAAAGAGGAACAAAAATACAAAAATAATCATGAGCTTGTTGTATGGACCATGAGGATCTGCAGGACTTGGTATACATTTCAACATGTTCAACACCAAGTCCTCAGTCCAGAAAATAAAGATTGAAGAATGCCAAAACACTTGAGCATATGAAGTGTACTCAAATAAATCTGCTTTAGTAAATCCCTTAAATATAATTTTTGTGTAAGCATCTCCTTTGCTCTCATTCAATAGCAGGAGACTTGTCTGCTTAAATTTAAGTACTTGATTAAATGCTGTGGTGAATATACATGACCTGATAAATGTGGGCCAATTGCGTCATCCAGAGCTATCCAGAGCCCAGAAAAAGCTCAATTTCTCACATGGCAATTATTCATTAACAGAAAGATATTGTTTTGATTTTTTTCTGGTGATATTACAGCAGCAAAATGAAGTCACCCAAAGTTTTCCAAGGTGACTAAATGAAACTTTTTATAATATTGCATTGTAAGAGTACAGTTAAAAGTGAAAAAGGCATTCCTGTGTGATCAGAAGAATTTGTATTTATTTATTTATTCAAAATCTCAATGTCTTCAGAGTATTCTCTACGTATACTTTTTGTTTCTTTTTTATACCCTTGATTTACTGAACGTGTTTACGTTAGAATAGAGAAAATTTAGTGGATTGTTTTCAGGTATGTTTTAAAACCCATTATCCAACTGATTCTCCCCAAATCATGTTTCTCTCTAGACTGCAGTTAACTCACGGTTTGCATCTGTAGCAATAAATAACAAATGAAAGGAAAAAAAAAAGTCAAGGAAACTCCATTGTAGTAATTTGATTACTCTGGAAATAAAGCGGTGGATTACTAAAATCTAATTTGGAAGTGATGAAGTGCATGTGATTGCCAAGTAATTATTTCTGCACAGTCCTTGTCCATGGGGAGAACAGAATTATTGGACACTACACAGTGTTAATGATGCCATAGTTTGACACTCACACGAACGTGCAAAAACACTGGTCTTTTGAATGCATTTTGTGACAGCAATTTGTATCCATCCTAAAGTCTGTATTAATATGTACCAAAATCAGTCTCCATCAGCAGCTTTTGTTGCTGTTTTATTTTTGCAGAATAAAACCAAAATATGACCTTATGATCAGAATTTAACTCACTTGCAGTAGATGAAGTAGTATGGGGAGAGTGTGGAAAAAAAAATCATGCAGATGTAAAGCATGGAATATTTTCAGTTACATATAATTGCTTGTAGTATCTGAAATTTTTGTTAGGCATTGGCAAAGATAAAAATTGCTACCCCGGGTCCCTGATAGTTAAATATTATTATATGGTAATGTTGAGAATAATTTAATTCTATTTCAGACTTATATTTCAGACACAGTTTTTACTAATCTAAAAGAATGAATTTTCCTTCATCAAGAATGACAAAATCTCATTGTAAACTACCAGAATAAATGACAAAGTAAAGGGAGCAGATTAAATCACAGATGCAGTAACCCTATACCTAGGGTCATCACTCCCTAAAGCATGTAAAAGTATCAGAATTGCAATAAAAAAAACCCCAGTAATCTGTTTTATCCTTTGTTTCTCTTTGCAAGCTTTTTTCTTAAACAATGCAGAAAATCTGCTGAGTATTCAAAGAGGTTTCACCAAGCTATTGCCACAAGCTGAAAAAGAGTTCAGCATTAGGCTGATGTAGAATCCCTTTGTAAAGTGAGGGACCCAGCCTGCCCTGTTCTGAGAGCATTACATTATTGGTGCTTCTTGAGAAGGAATTAATTATTATGACATTTGTTTGTGATGGGGTTCTCACTTGGAGGCAATAGTGCTGTAGCTGTTCCTAGCACCCCAGTTGCAACGATACCATGATATGAACAATAGCAAGGAAGCATCCTACCAGGATTTGCTCATATTCTGGTAACTGGAATCACAGAATCACAGAGAGGTTGAGGTTGGAAGGGACCTCTGGAGGCCATGTATTCCACCTGCTCTGCTGAAGCAAGGTCATCTAATAAAAGCTTCTCAGGACTGTGTCCAGATGGCATTTGAATATCTCCAAGATGGGAGACCTTCCTGACCTCTCCATCCAACCTGTTCCAGTCCTTACTGCCCTTAGTGGTAGATACAATGGTGCTCATTTTAGGTGTTCATAGGGACCTATTGTCAACTCTACTCAACACCTACTTTAAATAAATGCAAAATCGTCTCCAAAAGTTGTAAAAACAAACAAACAGAACAAGTACCACCACCAATGCAAATGATGTTGGAGCCCACACTTTCTCACTCTATTGATCCTAGATAAAAAATAGAACCAGGTTGAGGTGAGCTCTACTTCTGCAAATAATAGTCACTGTTGTAATTATAATCCATTAGTTTCATAAGTCAAGAAATTCTTATGGAAATGTTGTGAGCAGTGACTCATTTTCTTCCACTTTGTCTTCCCATGCTTTGCCTTTCTCCTGAACACCCTTCATGTTAGGCTTCCCATCTGTGGCTGGAAGCAAAGTACTCCAGGAAGTTCCTGACCCTAAGGGAAATCTGGGGTCATACTCCTGCTACCAAATTTTAGGAAGTTGTATGCAGCTGCCTCAGTTAGGAAACTCACCTTCCATGACCCTTGGTATTACCAGTGAGGAAATGAGAACTTCTGATTTAATTTGGCTCCAAAATGAGTGTGTATACTCCTATATAGGAGCAGAGGGAATAAATTCACCCAAATTAGGTGGTATGAATGCTACCTAAATGACATGTCTCATCTCATTTCTCCTGGGGCTAGAAAAAAAACCTAAACAACCAACCTTGTAATTAAAACATTTGGACAATTTATGAGTGGCTAGGATCATATCCTTGTCATGCATTTCTACTGTCACTGGGAAAATAAGTTGGAAAGATCATACACTTTCCTGCTTGCAGAGATATTTTTAGGATTAAGTCAGTGAATAAGGGATGTGCAAAAGCAGAGAAATGTAACCTGAACGTGGACCTACGTTTTGCTACCTACTTGCTAATGTCGTGAGAAAATGAAACATTAGCCCTAACAACGAGTGTTTCAGATGAAGAAGAAATTTCTGTGAAGTAGATTTTCTGCTTTCCACTTACGAAAGACATTGAGGAGATTAAGAGTATTTATTAGTTACTGTAGTCTCATTTCTTTATAAAAGAAATCTCTAACAAAGTAGTCGGGAAAGTTGTCCAAAATGCAGTACAACAGGACATACCAACTGTCCCTTCCAGACGAGGAAAGAAATAGGAACTACATTGTAATTTAAAAGACTTTTTAAAATAAATGGCTACATATTTCATTCTATTTCTAAATAATTTATTCATTATGAGCCTAATCCTAAAATCAGGATTTTCACTGGCTTTACTATGCTTTTTATCAGGACTGCGATTGTTTAAGTCTCTTACTACCAGAGCCACCTTCTTGTCAGAGGTGCTACGTCCTCTCTTCCATCTGCTTGCCCTCTGTCCTGTAGTCCCCTCCAGGGAAGAAGGGCTCTTCTCCTGTGTCTTGTAGAGCCTGCTGTATTTGCAGGCTGTACTGAAACAAGTAATGATTAATCAGTACCTTTAATTTCACATGACTAAGTCATATTCTTATGAATAAGTAAACTCACAGAAGGTCAGGAATTTTAAAGCATTTGGTGTTGGTTAATTCTCTTTCCACTTAGTATATGGAAAGAAAGAAAGGCCAGGACGGTATAATTTGGAAAATTTCAGCCTCGAAATGATAAACCTGATCCAGCATAGTATTAAGCCTGCTTTCCTCAACATAAGCTCACAACTGGAGGGTCCTAGTTTTTGGGATGATGACAGCCGTGCAAAAGGAAGTAATTGTATTGTTTAATTCAGTCTGCTCTGGACCTGACTTAGATGTTGTGCATTATCCTCCCCTTCCCCAGCCCTGGTGCTTACATCTCTCCATTGGCTAAATGAAGCCCAAAATGTTTTACATACGGAAAAGAGAGGTTCAGGAATCACTATTTCAGAATCCTTTGTTGGCAAATTCTTACTTTGTCTCAAAATTATCAGAATGTGGACAGCTTTAGTGCCATTGTTTCCCCTGCTCTGAAGAAATGTTTTTAACAGTGCTGGGGAGGAATCAATACTTTCCGTTGCTGTCTCTCTCGAGTCTCGCCACTCCAGAGCATGTAAATGATATGGTGAAGGCAGAAGAAGAGCTACTATTGGGAACATCTGCAAATACTAATCAAATATATCATTATGTGGAAAACAACATTTACCAAAAGATCGATAAATATAATTTGAAAGTCCAGTTTCCACCATCACCATGTCAAAGCTGGACATGTTCTCCAGTGTTTGAGAAAGAATTTAAATGTTTTTTCCCTTTGTTTCTTACCTGTAAATTCAAGCAATTTCTACAAAATAAGAAGTATTTTAAACAGAAAACTAGGTTCAGTATCTAACACTGAAAATTAATTTCTCTTTTATAGAATTACATTTACAAGCCTGGTACCCTTATGAAATGTACTTTCTTATGCTGGTTATGAGACTCTAATGGGTTAAGTTAACCAGGCTGTACAAATGTGAGCTGAACATATGGTCAGGCCCTCTGAGAGTTTTAAAAAGCAAATGTCTGCTAAAACAAGTAAAGTCCAGCTTTTGGAGAGTATGGTGTCAGCATGAAAAGAGTCCTTCTTTTACCACAATGAAGAAAGGGGAACATCCGCAATTATTTCACCTCTCTGGTTGCACACAATGAAATGGGAGGAAAATTAATGTTTAAGTAGAGACAAAAAGGTAAAGAAGTGGAAAATCCATTGGGAAACTGGCGTGAGAGAAGAGATATTTGGTGGCTGGGCTTGTAATAGGAAAGAGAGGAACACTAAAATGTGGTTGCTCAAACTGCTGCAAAAGTTTTGATTTCTAAGAAAATTTTTTATTTGTTTATTCCTCATTATAGCACCCAGACCTAATGAGATGAATGTGCCCAAAAATCCAATCTTTTAACATAAAGTGTCTGTTTTAAGCTTACTAGTTGTTGGCTTGAAAGTTTTAGAACTGATCAAAGGTATCAGAGGTTTTCATGCTACTTGAAAGATGATGAAATAAACGCCTGAACTATGACATCCATATGATCTCTGAGTAAAAGGTATTTTTATCTCCTTTTTCATTCATTGCCAAGGAATACCTTCAAGAAAAAAGTGTTAGTGTGGCTACTTCTTTTATTTAAAATCAGTTTCAACCTGAAAGTTTTGATTTTGGTTTTAACAACAACTGTCATTGTTCTGAAAATCTATTTGAAAGAAATTTTTCCCAGTGTTCCTCTTGTACTGTTCTCACGTGACTTATGAGTTGACAATTAGTTTAAGCTGATAGTGATTGAAGACTATAGAAGTCATAGGTCTTCTAAACAATGGACAAGTGAGTCTATTTTTCCCTATTGGATTTTCATCTGCAAGAGAAAATTACTGCAATTCTGTCTTTATGTTGGCAATTTGAATGGAGGCTGGAACAAAGCAGTCAAGGACAACAGCCTGTTAAGGATGAAGCATCCCTTCAGAGTCCTTTCCTACACTGTCCCTATTCTCTCCAAGCAGTAACTGACATATGAGGACAGGAAAATGTCTGTGCTTATAATAGTATTATTTTTAAGCTATGTCTGATAAAGTTTTCACTGACCCTCCTAAGCAAATTAATGCCCGTGTAGGGTGAATCAAAGCCAAATAGTGTAAACTAAAGGGTTTTTCTGATTGTAGCTGATGCCTAATAGTTTATTTTTTCTTTCCTTCCAGGGGAAGTTTACAGAAGATACTTTCACTGAGTTTGTCTGATGACATGTAAGTAATAATCACTTTATTATATAAAGACCTAAGAAAACAAAAAGCATTTTTGTGAAACAAAACAGAAAAAGAAAACTCTTCCAACAGCCAGTGATCCATAAACCCCCTCTTTATTAATCTTTTGTTTACTACAAATCCAGTGTTATTTGACTGAACTTCACTTTTTCACATAAATATTAATGAAAATAAAAATACTGTCAACCTCTATCTAATATACTTTTTGCTTTTTGCCTCTAGTTATTTAATTTTCAAAAACAAATCAAATTATTATGATAATCAGCTCATTCAGACCGCTACTTTAAAAACAAAATATTGCTCTACATGTCAGAGTCTTGTCAAGGTCTTTAGACACATTTTAAAGTAGTTCATAATAACATGTATGTGTTTCCCTATGTGACAAAGTGGAGTGATGGCAAAGTTGTTTGGGTATGGCCATGGAATGAATTCTTTGCTGTCCAGTTTAACATTGATCTGTTTAATATCTATGCAGTTGTTCTGAGTTTGCCAGCCAGCTTTAATGGGCCAACATGAAGTTTAGCAAGTTGTGTATAAACCATTGTGATTTTATGCTTTTCTTTCAGTAAGTGACTGGACTGGGCTGATTGTTAAGTTAGCTAAAGTCTAGAAAAGAGTAGATCATTTCTAGCCCAATCTCTAATTCCTCTTAAAGGTCTTAATGTTGCAGGACGCAGAATGTAGGTCCCTAAATGCCAAGGAGGGACATGGAGCAGTAGCTTTATCTTGTATCAGAATCTTTCAGGGCTTGTCACTCTACAGTCTTCTTTGACTATTTCCACTTAAGAAATGAAAAATAAAAGAAGTACTTAAGAAAGCAATAGCTGTCCCTGGTGATATTTCCTTTGGGACTCGCAGAGGTCATGCTGTTGGGGTTTGATTTCGCTGTGTTGAAATCAGGAGCTTTTTCTTCTAATGGACATTGTAGTTGCATGGCTGTTGTTCAGCTGTGGACTGTTCTTCTGGAGACTGCTACACTACCTAAAAATGTACTAGTTGAAAGGTGAGTTTATTTGCAATGTGTATACCAAATACTTGATAATTGTGACTTACTGGAAAATACTATTTTTTCCCATATTCACACTGCTAAAGCTGTGACTGTACTTTTTCTATAGTACACGGTATACAAATGCTCATTTGTGTTAGACATATTGATAATTACAAAGGTCACATGATTTCTGACAAGAATTTCATTCACCAGTCTGATATAAAAATCAGATGTGCACAACTCTGTGTAGATTAATGCAGTTTATTAGTCACAATCAAGGAGAATTTACAAAGTCTAGGATAAATGGTTTTCTTTCTGTGAAAATACTAATTTACCTTTTAGATTAGGCTTTTCATACTGTTTATTAGCCCTTGGCCATATTTTATTTTCAGTTAAATGAGTATAAATTCCCGTATGTATCAACAAGTAGTTTAGGACCTTTAATGCATCAATTTCCAAGAAGGTTTCTTCAGATCAAGTTCACACCCTGTGAATAGAACTTTAAAAAATTGTTTAATTTGTATTTTTAAAACATAAACTTTTCTTCTTCTGAAGTACTTGGAAAGCTGAGGCTTTTGGCTAGCATTAGATATTAATAAACCAGATCTACTAGTTATGCAAAAGCAGATGATTTGCCTTGCTTCTCAATTTCTACACTGGCGCTCAGGTCCTGGAATTGTTTGAATTCTTGCTGGCTCACTAGTCTTTTTTTTTATGTGCTTTCTTTTTGTCTGGAGACATCTGCATTCAAGCTTGTGATGAGGTGTGAAGTGAAATCATTGGAGAAGGTGTAATAAGCATGTGAGCTTGACTGGGGGTAAGGATGGGAATGGTATTTTTAGTGCTTCGGAAGAGTTTGCTCTGGTCCTTTCTCCAGTCACTTTTTTCTGTTGCCAGCCTTCAGAAAAGTCTGCCTCTAATGTTTATAGGAAGATAATTCATCAAGTAGTTCAGAAACATGACTCAGAGCATTCAAAAGATGGTGATGGAGAGCATTATATCTCTTCTTAATACCAAAATAATAAATTGAAATGCAGTGGCATTCAAAGATGCCAGTCTGCATTGCTCTGACAGGGTGTATTAGTGGCCAGAAGGGTTTAATTCCCATTCTGTATAACTTTGGGCTTTATACAGTATAAGATCTTGCATGTGCTGTCTCCCAAAAGCACTGCCAGGTCTGAATTATATAGGTTACATTCGTCTTACTTATATGGAGATAGGGGTAGATTTTATATTTATATAAATTTATATTTGCAAAAAAATTTCCCCAGTCTCTTTCTCCAGGTCCTTCAGGTTCTTGCCACTCCTCTTTTTCCCCAATCCTACACACCTCCAGTAATCTGACAGCCTGGCCATTTTGTCAATGGCTTTTGCTTTTCTTTGGTACAGCCCTTGGAAGAAGTGTTGACTTTAAGTCAGTGGCAGAATTCTTGTGGATCTGAATGTGACTAAGATTTCTTTCTCTTTTCAAGATTACTGAAAAAAGTAATTGAACTCTAAAGTCTTTAATGTCTGTGTTTAATAATTTCACTGTAACTAAAGGATTTCTCTTGGGATCCAGTGAAGCAAATTTATATTTCCCTATTAAAAGTCCAAAAGCCACTTTCCTCCAAGGCCAGTGTATATGTACATATATAATATCTGGGTTTAACTCATTTTTTATGGAGTAAATAGCTTGTGGTACACATCATAGTTTTTAAATTACATATATATCACTATAACCAGTTCTTCTATTATCTTATGGTAAAGTCAGATATTTTGGGTAGCATATGTAAGACTTCATTAGCTGGATTAAAATTTTGAGCTACATTAAGACAGTAGGGATCTCAAAGGCAGAAGTGGCATATCACTAGTGCCACAATAGAACGTGTGTTTTTATAGAAGTTAGCAAGAAGTCAGTGTTTTCAAATGACCATTGAACCTTTCTGCATGGAAGTTACTGGAGTGATAGTGCAGAAAGCATGGAATACCTAAAAAATCTCTTATCCATAATGGTACTGATGGGCAAGCCTCCCAGACAGCCTGTGTTAAACACCTAGAAACAATCCAAACCCATCCAAACCCATCCTGTTACGCAGGAGGGTGCAGAGGGATCACACAACTCACTGACTTGCAGGTATGACACTGATAAATTTACTTTCATTTTTACTCATATGCCAAGACAGCGTTAACTGAAAATCTTTAAGGACAAACATATAATTCGTCCTTTTGCACTAAATCTTCCTGACATCAGGATTTGGTTCTGCATATCATCCTCCTAACTCTGCCAGTATTTAGCCTTCCATGTCTAAAGAAAAGTGTATTTCTTATAACATGATTAACTAAAAGTATAACAAATCATTAATAAGATAGTAGTGATGAAGGAGTAAAAATTATCCCCCCCCCCCAAAAAAAAAACCCAGAGTTTTAAATGCCACATTCAGATTGTCTTCTGAAATAAGCTTGGTGAAACATACCCAGTGACTTATAATTTCTGGCTGCAAGCTGCTGCATGCAGTTAATACATATGTTAAAATGCACACAATGCGTCTCACTTTCCACTAATGAGATTTCAAAATCCATCCTGATTTGCTGCTGTTTACACAGGGAAATTAAAAAATTGATTGGTTACTTCCTCCCCTGGATTTCTGCACCTTGCCTGGCCACTCACCGTGGCTAGGCAACCGCGCAGCCCCTTTGGAGAAAGCAGCAGACTTCGAAGCAGCAGGGGCTGGGAGGAAAGAGGCTCTGGGATCAATTAAAATGCCAGGCTTTTCCAGGCTGGTTTCCAGAGCATCTGTGCATGATTCCACATAAATTTAGGGAATTAAAGATCAGACAAAGGTAAACATTTCCATGCTTTGCTTAGTATTGAATTAAAATGAGGGGATGAAATATGACAAGACCATTCAGACCGAAGCTGTGTTTACAGTCTCCATTTTATTTATTTACATCCAGTTGCTTTATTATTGCAGGTATGTCATAACTATAGGTTATTTGAGTCACTGGGTGTGGACTATATCTGGAAGTTTAAGTCAAAACGCTCTAGCTATTGTGAAGTGGTATGTGAAAAAATATATTACATTAGCAAAGAGCTGGTTTTCTTTATACATCATATACCCCTTCTCTGTTCTGAAGTAAACAATAATACCTTTGCAGCACATGAAAGGCACTGCTGTATCTTTACATCTTCATCTGAACAATAGTCTGCTCCTGGGAGAAAATGGGCTTTGTTTCTTCGCTGCAGAGAGCGGAGCTCGAGCCCCTCCAGCATTGTAGCACTCAGACGAGAGATCAAGGTGAAGAAATTGGCACCACCTTTTATTGCTGGTATAGGTGGGGAACAGAAGCAGCTGTCATAGGGAACTGATGGGATACTGTCACTCAGCTCAGAGAAAGCACTGCTTACATGAGTAAAACATTCACAATGAGAGAAAACAACACAGAAACAGACCTTGAATTAACAAATGAAACAATTCTCTGTAGAAATGATCAAGACAGCACTCCAGTTAAATCCAAAAGGATAAAACAAACCAAAGGGCGTACAAAAATACATATGAAAAAGAACGGGGGGAAAAAAAAAGTTTACCTGGAAATAAAGGCTAGTAACATGAAGACCATATCTGTTGATCCCCTATATTACCAGATTCTGGTATTTATCTCAGAATAATGTAATTCTTTAAATAGACTGGGATTTTCAGAATACCTTGAAAACATTGACATCTCTCAGTCACCTTTCCAGCCTCCTTCAAAGCTTCAGCTGAAAGTTTTACCACAGCGTATCAGTCTATCTCCAGAGATCATAAATGAACCATAAAGAAGAATCCTAATTGAACTTAACCTGCTGAAGCAGGTTTGGTGAGAAGGTAGTGGTTTAGATTGTTCAGAAATGTATATGACATGATGCAAGTTTTATTATCCTATATAATGAACTGTATTATAAAGCCCAGGTACTGATTGCAGCAGCTGAGTTTTCTGCTGTTAAGAATGCAGGAGAGAAACACCCGTAGTTGAAAAGAATGAATGATTTCTTCCAGATTATGGCTGTTTGGTTTGTTCTGCTGCTGCCTGCTCAAGTCTAGATCATAGATCACATCTAGTGCCAGCAAACTTTTGCTGGTTGTGGAAGGTGGTGTCTTTTTTACCTGAATACAGATATGTGGTCTTTTGAAATCTTGTGATGTTTCTTTACAGCAATGGTTTTTATAATAGGATTATGTCCATTTATTTTTTTCAGTAGTCTATCTATAGGGGATTGCAACTATTGATATTTTCAGCACTATCATCTGGCTTTCCAGCAGCAAAACTGCTTTACAGCATTATAAAATGTGTGTTCTCAAGCTATAGAAAAGTGCTGCCTTTTGTTTGAGACTCTTAACTGAATAATAGCAGAAGGTTTGTGAAAATCCATTATCTCGGTATCATGATAAGCCTACAAAGCTCATCCTACCTTATTTTTAGTTCTTAATAGTTAAGTGTTAATTTAAAATATGCCAAGTGCATAAAAACAAATTGCCTAATTCTTCGGATGAGTACGTGTGCGTGCTTGGTATCGTATGGCTTAACAGTTATAGTGATGCTGGGTTTACAGGCTGAGTGAGAATAGCCAAAGTGTTAGCATCATGTGACTGTATTACAAATGCAGACTTCAAAAATCTTCAGCTGATTTTTCTATCTGCATCCCCTGCTTTGAGCTGTATTATATGTACTGAAACCAGGAATCACTACCTTAACAGAAAAAAGGGTTCTTTGAAATGGCTCATGGATCAGTAAGTTCAACTACTTTTGTCTTTTGATATTGAACCGGTGGCCTTTGCAGGTGACAGACTCAGTAGCTGGGTTTTTTTCCTTTCTTTTTGGAGAAGAAAAAATAATGTATTCTGCCTTCCTAGGGAGCTTTCAGAATCTCCTCAGGTTGGCATGTTTTCTGAGCTGAATGGCCACATCATTAATTTCTTCCATCTTTTCCATTAATCGAAACACATGTTGAGAGAACAGTCTTTGCTCCACCCTTTCTTACTTGGATAAAATCTTGATTCCTATCAAAAGGCGAGGCTGGAAAAGAGGGTACTGACTTCTCAGCAGCTTCTTTAGAGCCAGTTCACTGTCTGCTGCTAAATTAGGTTTTGGTAAGAAAAGTGATTTTCTAAACCTAGTAGATTCTTACACATGTCCTAATCTATTTTTAACAGAAACACCTGCATGTGTACTGAGCACCGTGTATGGTTGCTGTAGAGCAGTTTTACATAATGCTTCATTTGATTATGATTAAAACTGAACTTTTCCTCCAAATGCTGGGTGAAAATTGCCTAGGGCAGCATCTGTATCCATGTTAAACAGTAATTAACACAGTGAGTTAGCACCTTGGACGATTATAGTGACTGCCTCCCTTTTTACTGCAAATACAACTGTTGTCTTAGTATTTCAAGTAATGAGCACTTTCTTTCAAAATGTATAAAAATATTTTAAACATCTTCTAGCCAGCACTTTTTATATCTTAAGTTGACTTTTGCATCTTAAGGAGGCCAATTTGAATTCCAAATTGCAAAATGTGCTTTTAATTATAGACCGAAATAATAACATTCATTACAGTCTATTGCTTTTATAATTGTTACAAATTAAAATGTTTTGTAATCACTGCTATAGGAACAGTCACAAGATCCAAAATTCCTTTCGCACAAAACGTGCCCATAATCAGGGAAATCTGTGGATGGTGGGCAACACGGTAAGGATTCTGGACTCGTGGTGGCTGCTGTTTTGCCATATGTGGTTCAAGAGGACGCGGTCTCTGCTCCAGCCCTTCTGCTTCTCTGGCTGGCTCTCCCTTTGTGAGCTGACAGGATATTGAAGTTGACAGGGTTTCTGCAGGACTGAAGCCAACATGAGCACCAAAGGGCCTGCCTGAAATACATACTCGTTTTGGTGGTGGTGGGCTGTCCAGCTTGGAAAAGGACATTTTAATAGCAGTTTAGACCTCTTCTCAAGCTTACAACTTAGAAAGGAAAATGCTCTGAAACAAAAATATGAGTATTTGGGGGAAAGACAATGTATTTGAAGAGGTGGAAGAGGAAAGTGTGCCGTGTTAGTCCTGAATGTATCTCTTTGACCATTTCAACCGGACCTGTCTCTTTGACCCTTCAGGCTGCTCTTGCACTGCCTCAGCAATGCCCAGTGGCCCCCAAACACGCTACGGGAGGGTTTCTCAGGCTGGAGAGGATCCTCAGATGGCACAGAGCCTTTCTCAGCCATCCCAGAGAATCAAACTTCTCCCAGCACATCTTTCAAACTGTCAGTCGTACTAACTGCCTTAACAATTTAGGGGAAAAAATTCAAACATTCCCGACTGTTCAGAGGAGGAAAGTGTCTGTATGCGTTTCAAAGCACGTTGCACAGTTTAACACACGCAGTTCCCAATGAAAGCAGTGGCATACCTGGCCAAAAACTTAGCAGCTCTTTGAAAATTTGCCCCTAATGTGAATAACTGTAAAGTGTATTTAAGTGCAGACGAATAGGCTTCTACTGCACCAGCAATTGTAAAAATAAAATGTCTCCTGCTGCTGCCAATGCATTACCCTGAAAGATTACTACAACACATGTGCTCACTAACCCAGCGCAGATACAGTCTCAACTTGGCGTAGTACAACAAACCACAGCAACGCTTTCCAAGAAATGGTTTAACGGTGTTGGCCTTAAAGGTTACTCAGACTCTTGGCAGATGCCCCAGCTAACAGAGCGCTGGGAACACCGAGGCTCCCTGCTCGCCGAGCGGCCGGGGCTGCGCTGCTCTCGCCCTGTCTCTGTGCACTGCCCAGCGTGGCTTCTGCTCCTGGGTGCAGCTGCTCTGGGCCATGACTCTGCAGCTGATTCTGCAAGATTTCTTTTTCTGAGACACGATGTAGTATACTCTTCTACAGGGCACTGAAGGGGAGTTGGTAGAAACATTTGCCAAGGCATTGACTTTGAAAATCCTCTTCTCGGTCTGTGAAAAATTGCTCGTTCAAACATGATGTCCCCTGTTGGTCCAGCATCATGAATGCTGGTGGCAAAACCCAAAGAGTCTACGTTCTGTCACTTTGCTTTACAGTTCACAAAGGGACAGAGATCATCCTAGACATGATATTTTCAGTTAGCAACTTTTCTGTTGAAGTATGCTTAAATGGTGAAGAATACTTTTTTTTTTCCATTCTCTGACAAAACACTGCAAGAACTTTCAAAACTTTATTAGCTCCTTGTACTTTGGAGAAACAGGGTTTGGTTTGGTTTGGTTTGGTTTGGTTTGGTTTGGTTTGGTTTGGTTTGGTTTGGTTTGGTTTGGCTTGGTTTGGTTTGGCTTGGTTTGGTTTGGTTTGTTTGTTTTTAAATTGAGAAAACAATGCAGTCTGGGGGAGAAATATGAACAGCAGAACACTGGTGTATTTCTCCACTTTTGACAGCTGATTGTTTCAGGCTGAACTAGGTCCTAAATTTGTGTAAATAAGAATATATTGTCACAGCAGTTCTGCACAGTATCCCTCTGTATTCCTCAAAAACTTCCTGATGGATTTCCTCTGTCCATTCTGCTCCTTAAATTTCTTCAGCTGACCATCACTGGGAGCAGGTTTTGCCCTTAGAGCATTTAAGGCAATTAGTGCAGCACTTGGTTTGGGGTTTTGTTCTAAATGTTAGTTCGAAGTACAACTCTTTGAGTTATTAATTGGGAATAATACATCCTGTCATCTTAGCTTGCTTGTTTTTCAAATATTTTTTTGTGAATTGGTTTCTATTCCTGTGGACTCTCCCCCACCAGTGGTCACCAGGTACAGATACTGCTTACAAGAGGTGTTTACTTTTTTGTTTGTAAATTATGCTTATTGCACACATCCTGACAATTATTATGCACATAGAATAAATTTGATTTACAACATGTAAGAGTCTGCTTTAAACCACTGAGAACTTCACAATTTTGTAGTCTCCACAAGTCAAGCAAACGAAAGCACTGGTTTTGCAAGCGTTACCTGTGCTCTTGCTTATAATGTAGTAAGTTTTCAGAATGGCAATGCACAGATGATTCAGGGTGGAGCCAGAATTTCACTTAGGGGTATCTAATGTCAACCTAGCCCCTTGCCTCATTTAAACGGTAATGTATTTTTTCAAACTGGGAAAATGCCTTAACCTCCACCCTGCAGTCTTCACGTGGCTGCAAGTCTAACCTGAGCTTGTCAATCCACTTTGCAGTAGGATGGGTGGACTAGCACTGGCTTTTCCTCTTGACTATTTCCTAGTGAATTGCAAAGATCTGGGAAATCCAGGGAGAAGCATAATTTAATAGTTGCTGTGGTTAAGCCTTCTTAGAAGGCAAGAGGCTTCCAGTACCCTCTAGATAATGTGTATAACCAGTGACAGGCATTCCCTGATATAAGCGCACTTCTCTCTCTATAGCTGCTTCTGCTCTAGAACCAAGTGTGACCTAAAGAATTGTGTTATTTTTCATATCCATACTTCCTTAAACAGGCATAAGATCTTGTATGAGTGTAAGTGTCTGATGACAAAATGCATGTGTCACTTCTGAATTTTTGTATTTCTTGACTCCCGGGGAGAACGTTTTCTGATGATTTGAGTCCCAAAACATTTAGTCATCTTACTTGCAGTATCACTGTATCATCTTTTTAAGACACCTTACAGAAAATCTGTACCATCTGTTACACTTTAAAAGGATACGTATTAGTCATCTTCACACCTTCAAAATGAACTCCATAAGCAAAGCAAAAAAAAAGATGGTATAGAATATTAACAGCTGAGGATGATTTTCTGTTTTATTCCAGAAACTGTTACATACACAACTAAAGGTAACATTTGGTGGCGAAGATCTCCTATGATACTGTTTTCTCATTATTTTATGGAGCCTTTTGTAAGGATAATCATATTAATGGACATTAATTGCACTACTGGCCTTTTTCTGCTACATTACTCATGCAAAAGAACTTTAAATAATTCCTCTTCTCATTGCAGCTTAGAGAATGAGTCAATGCCAACTCCCACAGATACCATCTAAGGCAGTAAAGGCAGAGGGAACCACAGCAATCACATAAAAATTGCCATCTTCTAGTCTAAGTTGTATTTTACCATCCAAAAAAAAAATCTTATTAGGAAGTGTGAAAAGTTACATTTCTACCCTCTTTATTGTCAGAGAGTTGCTGTGTTCCTCTGACTATTTTCAAGCGCATGTTCCTACAACAGTCAACAATTTCAGATGTTCTGCATTGAGTACTGGTAGCAACATCCTACCACACACACAACCAAACTCGGGCTAATCATGTATTTACTTAGAGCTGCAATGTATTTTGTGTTCGGCACTTCCTCAACCACATTGCCATGTGTATTTAGAGCAGCTAGTTTAAAGCTAGCACAAGTCTGTCTACAAAATCCTTAAGCATCCATTTGACATCAGCATATATCTAGGTAAAGCTACGCAGGTTTTTAAAGTCCTGTCTGGGTTCTGAAATTATGCACATCTACCTGAGGGACATGAGGGATTTCTTTTGATTAATAGATTACTATATCTATTCATCCTATACTCCTGATAGTCTCAGAAAACTTTTTTTTTTTAATGTTGTACATTTGGATGATCATTGGAAAGTGCATCAGTTTGTACTTTCAAATAATGAGCACATTTACAGGTCTGTGAACAAATCTGCTGAAAAAAAAGATATATTTATGCCCCAGTTCTTCGATTTGCTTCCAAAAGACTGACTCTTGTGTCCTTGTGTAGGATGTCTATGTATTGCCTAAATTTGTCTAGTAAATTATTCACTATGAATTATTTCTTGATTGCAGAATGTTACAAAAAGGCAACTGCAAAACAGAAAGGGTCTATAGCAGGGTAGAATATATCTAGTCAAAGAGAACTGCTCTATACCAACAGCTTGCCACAGAGCTTTCCTGAAATCAATTTCAATTGATTGAAACACGATACAAGCAGGTTATGTCCTGAGGAATCTGCACTGCAAAATCCTAGAGCAGTGTATGTTAGCTGTAATTTTATCTCTGAAGGTTAAGAGGTATTTCACCTAAGACATCTTAAAAGTGATTATCTAAGATAATTAGTGGGTTGGATGTGACTTTGGTAAAGCTGCATATCTGAAAATAACAAATTTACATCTCTTGTTAAATTAAGTTGTTGTCCTTTCATTCATCCCATCGTCTCTACTCGCTTCCAGTGAAAAGTTGTGTCAGTCCTTTGGGAGAGAATTTAAATTAAAAAAAAAATGCCTTTCATGTTAAATTTCTCCTAGCAACATTTATTTGGCTATACTGAAACCCCAAGAATAAGACATTCATCTTAGGTGGTTTGGGTCTTTTGATGTTCCTGTTATTGACCACTGAATATGTTGTGACATACAGTGTTACTTACAAGCAAATTGTGGAAGGAAAATGCCATTCAGTAGTTGGTAAAGTTATAGCAAACTGTTGAGTCAAATATAATGCTGGCCGTATTGATAGCTATTAACAGAATTACATCCTTTTTTACTTTATCATATAGAAGTGAATGTCAAAACAAGCAACTTAAGTGCAGTTACTATTTTGCACCCATTTGAGAATCATGTTATAAGCAAAGCTAGTTATTACTCAAACTAATATTGAGGGAATCTTTCCTCCCTTCTTTTCCTCCTACCTTTCCACCACTTAAAGTAAAGATGATTTGGAAAGTAAATAGCAGCTTTTTGCATATGGGAAGAATATAAAAAATTTCTATTTGAGTGGTTTAGCTCCTTATTTTTCCACTTAAGAGTCTTGGTAATGGCAAAATGCACTTACGTACTTCTCCTAACCAGTCTTTGTAGTTGTTTCTGTGTGTACAGTATTCTCCTCCTCATATTTGTATTTGTGTATTATTTGTAGAGCACACTCTCCTCTCGCCTGTTGACACCTACTGTTACAGACAGTTTTATCTCTGTCTCTCTCTCTCTACCCCCCTCACCCCTTTCATCTACAGTTCTCAGCACCATTTGCAATTCAGATCTCTATTGTCCTCCAAGTTCCAGGTAAGGAAGCTAAGGCAAGAGAAGGTAGGAAGTGTACCTTCTGTCCTCAAGCATCTGCTACAAGGTGTCAGCATTTGCTAAACCACATTTGCTTGCTGACCAGCTTTTTCTGAAAAATTAACACTAGCTGTGTTATTAAGGTCCTCTAATCAGAAGGGAGTGAAGGGAAGAGAGGAGGAATGTGTTTTGACAGCAGAACTAACAGCTTAGGGCAGGCAATTAAATGGGAAATAGCTTCTGTTTTTGTTTGGTAAGCCAAGACCAAAGAGGTAATGCTCCATAACCTCTCTGAAACTATTTCTGTGAGACTTTTTTTTTTTTTTTTTTATGAAAAGAACCTGACTTTTCCAAAGACCATCTTGTTTTGGTTCAGTTAGTTAATTGACTTTAAATCCAAAGCTCAAAGTTTCACTCTGTGAGGACATTTTAATGTTTTGAGAATCTTTCTTATTTTTATTAAAACTTATTTATTTCTATTAAACCAATAGCTCAATTAATTGTGCAGGTCTAGGTTTACTGCACAGGCGAATCATACAGGAATCTGCACAGAAGGTTTGTCTATGGTTGTCTACAGTGCTCTCAGCCTGAGCAGACTGTGTTTTCTAGCAGTTTGCTTGTCAGTCTAGCTGTATTCTGATGAAAGGAGGATGTCTAAGTATATTAAAAGAGCTTAATCTGTCCATAACTCTTGTTTCCTGATTTTGGAGAAACAAAGGAACACAAATGCTTTTGTTAGTTTGGTTACGATTGCTGCCTACGCTGGTGAAAAAAGATGGGCTGGCGTGGGCTGAGATTCTGGTTTGCTTTGAAGAGAGAAGGAGTCTTCAAGATTATTTGTTGTTGCTTGGCTACAGCCATTGCTTTTCACCTCTCCAAGGGATAAGCTGTGATGTTCGGAAAGGCAAAAGTGGGGTTTTTTTGAGAAAACAATTTACATTCAGAGTTTAAGATGAGGTTCTTAAGAGCTCCTTCTCTTAAGCACAGGCATCCTAAGGTACATTGCATTGTCTTCTTTTCCTCCGATGCTGTTCATCTATATAAGGATGGCAGATGTCTGCTCCAAGTACCCTCTTTTACATATGTACAGCCTCCATTTCCCCTTTCAGTCTCCTGCCAACATTCAGTGAATCCACATATTATGGGCCAGAAAATTGTCCTATGTGACTGCTGAAACTGATCCACACCTGTGCTCTCTGCACTTCACAAACAGCTGGGACATTTATAAGCTTATTTTGATATGGATCAGCCAAGAAGGGAAGCCAGCCTTTAGAAACATACATGAAAGAAGAAATAGCTAAACAATTATAAACTGATACATTGTAAATAAGAATGAGCAGCAGTTCTTTTCTGTATTAAATTAAATTAAATTAAATTAGTTGAATGTGCTTCCTAGGTCTTCTAGACTGGTGGTTACTTTCAGAAATATGTCAATGATACTCCTGTATAAATAATACCTGCCCATTTTACTTAATCCAACTTTCTTTTGTGCTGCTTTAACATCCTCTGCACAGCAGGAGTTTCTGTGTCTCCACCTAGTTAAGGAGCAGAGAATTTCTTCCGTGTGATGGGAGATTCTGAACCCAGGATCATCTAAATTCAGGACCTGGACTGAGCACAATGCAGGCTGTGTCTAGCACAAGACTCCTTCCTGCAATAGCAGTTATACAGAAAGTTGGTTGTAAACACTTACCCTACAAAATTACCAGGTCACAGAATGTCTGTGTCAGGGACAACTGGAAATCCTCTAGCCCAGCCCTCTCTACAGCTGGAACTTGTTCAATTGGATTTTTAATATCTCCAGTGATGGAGGTTCCACAACCTTCCTGAGCAACATTTTCCAGTGTTTGACCATACTGACAGTAAACAATTTTTTTCTTCTTTAAGTTTAAAGAGCATTTCTTGTGGTTTTATTTCTTTCCATTGCCTCTTTTGTCACTTTGCACTACTGAGAAACATTTGGCTCCGTTTTCTTTCTTCCCTCCTTACCACCCAGCACTTACACATATTGATAAGATCCCTCAAGAATCTTCCCCAGCCTAGACAACCCCAGCTCTCTCATATCTCCTGGTGTGACAGATGCTTCAATGCCTCAGTCATATTTGTGGCCCTTCACTGGGATCTCTGCAGTTATGTCCAGTTATGCCTCTCTCAGACTGGGGAGCTTAGAATTAGACCCAGCACTCCAATTGTGTTGCATCAGTAGTGAGCGGAGTGGAAGAATCAGAATCTTTAACCTGCTGGCAATACTCTTCATAATGTGGCCAATCTTAGAATGAATGTGTCAGTTAAGACATCTCATAAGGAAGCATTTTACTAAGATCAAAAGGAAAAGATGCAAAATTACTGACTGTTTATGCATAGGAATTTTACGCTGTTTATTTTCTTACCCAACAAACACTTCTTTACACTTTTCCCTATGCCTTCTTTTTAAGGAGAAGGTGATATAATTCCATCTTGTTTCCATCTGATAGATCTACAGGATTTTATTACCAGGCAGAGTTATCCAAGTATCTGTCATGTCTTTTAAAAAGTCCTGCTTTTTGAGTGACACATGTCACAGAACAGCAAGCTTTTCTGTTCCCTTGTCTCCAAAATAGACACCCTCCCAGCCCCTTTCATAACGCTTTGCACTTTATCATTCATATTCGTGATTAAATACCAAGGTGTTATTTTTTTTAACCTGTTAGCTAAACTATTTGAAGCTCTCCATTTAATCTGGCTGGTTCTGATCACAGGCTGTTGTTGCTATGTTGCCTGGCAAGGAATGCAGCTGAGACCACGAGAGAAAATGGCAGTCCAGGGGGATGAAATTCTGTTTCTGCCTAAGTCAGTAGCAAGATCTGGTTGAGTTCATGAGGCCAGGACTTTGTCCCAGGTCTATTACATTTTCCTGTGTTCACCTTCCGAAATCTTAATTTCACACAAAAAAGAACTGGAGATTTAGCATGAGAGGCATAAAACTGCAAATGGTTGGGCATGGATTACACTTCAATGACAAAAGCTAGCTCTAAAATCCAGACATGAACTGTGCCCACCTCCATATCTTCATGTAGTAAGTCCCAAATCAGAGAAATTAACAGTTTTTTTTCTTTTTCTATTTTTTCCTGTCTGACTTCTCTTTGAATGTAATGAGAATTATTGATAGCTTCCCAGCAGAGGGATAGTGGGGGAGAAGGGGTGTGTGTTGCTGAAAAACTCAAAGGCATAAATTGAATAAAACAGACTCAAGTATGTCTTCCAAGGTCTGGCAAGCACAGAGATAATTAAATTGGGATTTAGGAGGTATAAGAACTTTTAACGGCAAAACTTTAAGGAAAAATCCTTAGAGAGTTCTGCCAAATGCTAGAATAATGATCTTTATTTTTTTAATAAAACTTTATTTTCTTTTCTTCATTAAGTATTATTAGGGGTGAATTCAAGATGCTGCCAAAGCTTTAATTGATTAATTTGACTGATGATTAAATTGATTAATTTGTTTTATTATCAAAAATTGTATTTTAATCAAATTATGTGATAGAAACACAATCTATATTAGTGAGACATAGGTTGGTTAAACTTTCCTGCACCTTAGTTTTCCTTCACTAAACTTTTTGAGATTTCAGAAACATCCCTGGTTTAGCTTACATTGCAGAACTGCAATAATTCAGCAGTTTTATCCCAATACATAAAGAAATTGGAACAACCACAGACCTCTTCTGAGCTCTTTGTTCATATCTCTGCTCTTCCTAGTTAAGTACAGAGACCACTAAGTGACTGTGATTTGAATCTTTCTGTCCCATTCTCCTCATTACCACACAAAACAAACACTTGCACTCCAAATCCTGTAATTCTTAGGTTGCAGCATCTCCTAATCACAGGATGTTCAAATGCACCCAGATCATTTCAGTTTTCAAATATATGAGTTTCTTTCAGTTAAAATTCTGAGCTCTCTGTAGAAAGCAGAGCCTTTTGGGGGAACAGTAACAATTTAAATAACTGAAAATACAATTTTCTGTGGAACAATCTGGATGGTTTTCTATTGAATAATTTTGATGAAACAATTTCTTCAGAATTACTTACAGGAGAATTTAATACGTGGGCTTGGCATCTTCCTTTGTTAGATCTTCACATAAACTAATTATTATATTAAACTTCCATTATGGTTGATTTTTTTAGTGTTGGATTACTAATTTTATCTACAATTTTTAGAAGTAAAAATGAAAATTACTGAGAGCCATGTCAGGTGGAGGTATACCAATATTAAGATTTCCCATATGAATTTCTAAGCCTTTCTGTAGTTAACAGTATGTTTTCTGAAATGTAGCAGGGAATTAATCTTGCAATCTGCTGAATTTTGATTTCCCAGTGGAAATCAACCAGGAATGGTCAAGGCTATGAACTATGTAAAATTGTCCTTTGCACAAGGGAATGCTCACGGCTGGTTCTGTGTGAAGGTAAAGTGAATGTTTGGCTGTTATTGGCAGATAGCTGAGAAAACCAAAATGCTGAGAGCTCTGGAAAGCCAGGCTGACCATGGTACCCCTTTGTGAAGAAAAAGATTCTCCCACAAACATCAGCTACCATCTTCACCTTTCCATTCCCATAGGAAAGGTAAATCTGGCTCTGCAGAGCTGTCTTTCATCTTCTTCCTCTCTCTTTTGTGTAGCAGAAGTATCTGGGCCACTTCCTCACATCTGTATGGCAGCAGAATTCAGTTCTGCTGACCCGACCCAGGCTGCGCTGCGATTGTGCAAAGGGCACGGGCGTGGGCTCCTTTAGCACTGCAAGGTCCTCCCACCAAGCCAGCTGGACTTTTGTCTGCTGCATCGCCACCTCCATAGCACACTGCTTTCCCTGTGAAAAAGAATACCTATTCTGGAAACAGAAAACTATTAATTTTATGCCAACTACCAGTAAAAATATTTTTCATAAGATACAGGCTCTGTAATACTAAGTACAAAATTCCTATCCCACATTTTCTATCCACCCTTTAGGAGTCAGGTAAAGAAAAATCCTTTCCTATATAGAAGTAGTTTAACTGAGAAGCCAAATAAAAGCATCAAACGCTATCAACGAAGACAAATTCCAGCTATATCTGGTTAAATGGAGTTTTTCTGAATGATGATGATTGACTCTGCCGTCTATTACCACTAGACAGAATGCTCACAGTGATGGAAAAGGGAAGGGAATCTGGTAATTTGATTATCAGAATTTTACTGCTGCTTGGCAAGGAGTTTGGCATGCCTGTGGCAAATAGCTGGTCCAGACCGAAGGTGACTTTCAACCACTCTGTTACTCCATTCTGGCAATACACAGGGGAGCTAAACTTTGTGGTTCAGACCTTGATTAGGGCTTGCCTGTGGAGGGTCAGCTTTCTCACAGCTTCTGTACGGTTACCATTGGCACACAGGAGGAGAAAGAAATTCTGCACATTTACAAGGTTAGTACCTCTTGTAGTTTAACTGAACAGAGGCTTGACTAAGTAACTCTAATACTCACATGTCATACAAATGTTATCTTGAGGTTATGTTGCTTTACTAAGTAGCTCAGCAAGCTCTATCTTTAAAATCAGGCAGCGCCTATGTACATAAAGTGTGCCTTTAGTTATTATCTGCAAATAAACCTTTCGTAATGAGGTTTCAGATCTATTGGTTGAGTGTTGATAATAAATTCTCTGTGGAACTGACTTCAGCCCATTAAGCAAGCCTGCTTCTGCTGTCGTGGTTGTTAATTTGACGGGACTGTGTCACATTAAGTAGAACAAACATGTTTTCACCCACTCAGCCATCCAGAACGGACATGGCTGTTACTCTAACAACTGGATATTGATTGGAAGCATTCACCCTTTCTGACCTGGGGCTGGTACATGAGAACAGAGCCAGGACTGATTAAGAAATTGCATGTGTTTGTGCACATGTGTGCAGTGTTAACGGTCCACATAAATTTCAAGCCTTTTGAATTCATGTCATGTTAATGCTCTGAGCATGAGATCTGTCACTCATTTCCTGCAGGGGCCGTGAAGCCTCATTTATCTTGAATTATTTATTTGGCTGTATGCTTGCACCCATCTGGTCAGACCATGCTTTCAGGGTCCACTGCCCCATATTGAAAAATTTGTTTATTAGCTGTAGCTCTAATAAAAATGTCTCAGGAAATGTCGAAGTTGAAGTGATGTTGGGATTTTCTTCTGGTTTTAATGTCATGTATGGCATAATTCAGTAGATAGTAGTGGTTCCTTTTGCATGTTCTTGATACAGAGAATATCTGTAGCTGCTTACTTCCACAGACAACCAAGAAAAAAAAAAAAAAGAGCTAAAGGGGACAGAAAGAAAAACCCAAAACTAACCAAAACAGGAGAAAGGGGGATTTTAATCTATTTATGAGAGCAGGCTACCTTGCAATATAAATGTTCACTAAACTGCACTTTCTTGCTACAAATTATACTCTATCGCTTACATTATATACACATGTTTGCAGCACAGAGAGGAGGAACTGGGGACAACTCCTCCCATATCCCATGCTGGTCAGCGTGGAGGGAGCACACTACTTACTACCAGGAGATGGGTAGCAGGGGAACCCTGAACTTGCAGGTAATTCCCCTGGGTTCAGTGAAGTTGTTGTGCTGTCCCTCACCTCACACAGGTGAGCCTGAGAGAAGGTACGGTTTTGTTGATGGTTTGGTTTTCTTTGGTAATCTTCCCTCAATTTGTTTTTCCTGCTACGTCTTAGACTGAGGTATAAAAGTTATGCTGCATTTCCAAAACAAGTGCCAAGAGCTGATGATAAATTTTTACTTGTGAAGGTAATTACTACATAAAGTCTTAGAAACCAGTTGGCGTGCGGGGACCAGTGGTGTACAATGAAAGAGCTTATTAAATATCATCAGTTTCATGGAATGAATTTTTCTAAAGGATCTGTTTTGATCTTGAAAGGGCTTTTATTTTCCCACCTTGCTATACTTTCAAGCATTTGAAACAACTACAGGAAATAATGTTTGAAGATCCTTTATGAAGAGTGTGGAGGGTAATGAAACTTAATGTTCTTTTATTATAGCTCATAACCTGTGAACCAATCAGTCTCAGAAATATATTTTGATATTTTGTTTTGTGGAGATCATTGGAATTCAGCTGAGTGGGTATGATGATGAAAACTGATTCTGGCATCACTGAGTTAGAAGGGGATTAAAGATTCATGGGAGCTCTGCAGAGGGACGTAAGACTGGAAGAACATCAGAATAAACAATTAGTCACAGGGGAGAATTCTGCTGCAAATTTGAAATAATCAATATATTGCTTTTTCATACTGTTAAGCTATAAATGTATTACCCCCCAAAATCAGGCTCTTCTTTACTGAACAGCAGTATTACAGCATATTATATAGATATAATTATGTATATAAGGAAAAACATTTATCACAATGTGACAAGCAATTGGTGTTCAGTTGTGGTTAGTCCAAAGTACTGTTCTAATTTTGCTATAATGTCGAATTCTGATGAATATTTCATTTGGAAATGTCAGAGCAATATTCATTTATAACTCACTTGTAAAATTAGCATTTTACTTCATTAGTAAGGGCACAGAAAATTATTTTCATTTATACTGAAATTTCTGTATTGGAACATTTTTTAGCAGATGAGAAAGCCTCAGGAAAATAAAGATGTTGCCTTTGGAGAGTTCAGAAAAAAAGGAAGCCCTCTTTCTTTTGGCTTTGTCAAGGCAAGCAAAATAGACAAGATGTGTTCTCTGGCACAGCAGCATTCACATCTATAGGGTTAGATTATGTTCTGATCTTTGGAGGTGGTCTTGGCTCATACTGCCTGATGAGAATTATCCTTGCCCAGTGCTGTGCCTCATATCATGCCCAAACTTTGGAGAATGTTGGCTGGCACTGAGCCAAGCTGTTGGTTTGTTCACTTACAGCAACTGGAAGGGAGTTTTGGAGATTATTGGGTGCAATCCCACTGCCCTTGAAGCAGGGCCAGTTTAGACCTGGCTCCAGTTGCTGAGGAGCTTGTCCAGTCAAATTATGAATTATATCCAAGGACAGAGATTTCACAGCCTCTCTGAGCACCCTCTCCTTCTTCGATGCTCTCTTCTCTATACTTCTATACTTCTCTGCTTCTCTGCTTTCATACTCTGCTTCTATGATGAAAACAAATTTCCTAACATGCAATGACAATTTCCATTCTTACAACTTTTCCCATTGCCTCTAGTTCCACCAGTGTACACCCCTAAGACTACGACTGTTCTCCCAATAGGTATTTGAAGACATCAATAAGATCCACCCTTAGCCTTCTCCCAAACCCATTTCTCTGAATACATTCACCTTCTCCTAGTACATACCATGTGGCACCCTGGCCATATAGGTGGCTCTCCCCTAGGCTTGCTCATGTCAGTGTCTTTCTCATGGGAAATTCAAAATTAGACACTACTCCAGATGCCCTCTTGCAAATGCTTAGTAGAGGGAACAAATCCTTTCTCTCAACTTTCTAGGTACACTCTTGCTAAGAGACCCCAGTGACATTGGCCTGTTTTGCTTCACAAGCCCATTGCTGACTCACATTCTGCTTGGCCACCTCTCATTGTGCAATGGTCCTTTCCAGCCAGCAGTGCCCAGCCTGGGTTTCATGGGGTTATTCTATCCCAGCTGCACAGCTGCTTTGGCATCAGATTCCTGTGTCCCACTCAGAAGTGGCCCGGTGTCCCAAAGCATCTATATCAGACAAAAAGGTTGATCCTGTGGCTTTTACTCATACATTACAACTGTTCCAAGCTATTGATGTTTTCATTATCAGAAGTGTTATATCATGTGAAACTAATATGTTCACCTTCAAGGAAAATAAATTATAGCCAAGAAGCTGCTTGAACTAGGCCCTCATTTAAACTGTTCTGTGTTGGTTTGATTAAATCAACACTGGTTGGGGCTACCAATAACATTAGGTTGGTTTGATTAAATCAGAATGCTTCAGACAATTACGAAATAGCTTTGGAGTAATAAGATATTCCACTATTGTCCTTTGCTTCACCTGGTTTCGTCTGTGTGAAGGAAAAATATTCTTTATCAATGAGCAAAACAATTCTGCAAATTCACTATAACTGTTTGAGTGCCAAGGAAATACAATTAGAAGCTGTTATTATATGGGTATTTTGGAGTTAGGATACGTGACTAGGCTTTGGGTCTGTGCCTACATTTACCTGCAAATGAAATAATTCTTTACTCACTGATTTTTTTTGTATAAAAATATATAATTTTGATCTCTACCAGAAAAAGATCAGAATCTGATCTTTATGTTTCAGATGTACTCTTTAATTCAGTTGTGTTTTCTTTTTAGAAAGTACGTGCCCTTGTATCTTTCAGCATTCTTCCTGTCCTTATCAGACTAAGTGCACAAGGTGTTTTTGTTATGTATGCCATAGGCAGCAATGGTTATGTGACTAGAATGAGAACAAATCCGCCATACTAACATCATTTTGATCATGCTCAGAAATCCCAGTTGTCATTTCGGTCTTCTGAACCCTTTACTTGAAATGAATGGGAATAAAGATGTCTATCTCATTGACCTAAATATAGTTCCAATGTGATTTATCCTGCAAAGGAGATTAGAGCATCTTAATGGTATGATGCTGCTTTTCTTTCAGTGGAGAGAAGTTGTTGATAAAATAGATGTTCAAATTTTCATCACTCTGTATATAATAACAGTCAGCAATTCAAATATGAGTGCTCAAATATGTTACAGGTAGTGCTTGTGCCCCTTGCTAACTCTCACTGCGCTTGGTTTAGGATTTCAGTATTTTCTTTACAATCTCAGTAGCTGGATAAAATGCATGATTTATTTTGTAAGCTTACGGTACAATCTGGTGTATTTATTCAGGCAGAATTTTTTTCAATCAATACTCATTGTTTTTGTGTGCCCATTGAAATAAATGGATTTTCTGCCCTAAGTGGGGACAGATTCAGGCACATCACCAAAACTGACTTTTTGATAACTTGAAACATAAGCCTGTGCCATTAAGAATACTTTTTTTCCTTTTCTACTTGACAACATCTTGATAGTTAGTGCTTTCTTGTAACAGTTGGGACACTGAAAACATTTTGGCTTCTAAGAATTTTGCCTTAGTAGGGAAAGACTGATTTCAAAAATAAAAACAGAATCTAAGTTTGCAAAATACTTTCAACATTTAGGGCACAAACTGGGATAGGCCCAGAGGAAGCTACCAGAACCTGTGTCATACTTGCATTTACCATTGCTATTGTGCACACAAAAGACAACTTAATTTTGCTGTTTCATCCTTTGTTACTTTTCAATCATGCTGCATCCACTTATGAAAGCATGAAAACTCTATGAGAAAATATATTCTTGTTGTTGGACATTCAGCTGAAGAATGTGAAGTATTAAGGGGGCAGTGTGATGCCTATGACTTTCCAGGTAAAATTTTAATGGGGTTTCAGAAGTATATTATCTCTTCAAATCGGGACAATTAAGTAAAAGACATTCAATGAACAGTCTGGGATTGCCATTACTTCACCAATTACCAAAGCCTTTGCAATTTTGAGGACACAAATGGAAATACATCAAGAAGTTTCCAACATCTGTGGCATGCTGCCATTTACTTATGGAGGTGATGACATGTGTACAAGGACGATGTCACTGTTAGTTATTTTATCTTGGGCCAGCTCTTGAATTCTGCTCCTATTGCCTATGGGCTAGTGCCATTCTGATCTCCTGTATTTTGGACATTTCAGGGCCAAAAATAGCTACCAGTTCCTTTTGCGTACAATCTTGTTTGACAAAACTCTTTTTCTTTTTATTTTGTGACCAGAGGGTATTCAGGGAATGGATATATTCTACCCATAAGCTTCAAGCATAACAGTTCTGGGTACTAGGTGCATAGCAGAGGTAAAGACGACAGGGAGGGCAGAGTTATGTAAGCCTTAGACACTAAAATTAGGTAGATAGAAAGATTTCACTGCTGTTTTACTCTACCAAACTAGCTATGGATACTAGTTATGGATTCTATTCCTTTACATTTCTAAATACTCTACATTAGAGCCCCTCAAAGACATAAATAAAAGAAGCAGGGTTTTAACAAGATAGAAATAATTATGCAACAGAGATGAACTAACAACTGTTTTGGCCCTGTTGCTTTAAGGTCATCTGCACCAAGGAAACAAATGCACAACTTACTTGCTAGTGGGCTTATTAGGGAGAGTCAAAGAAAGTAGACCTTGATAGAAGGAAATTTCCAGGCAGAAGCCAACCAGTGGCATCAACAATCTGCTAACTTTAATAAGAACTCATATGAGCTTCTTTTCAGTGTTTATTCAGGCATTGAAAACTGAAGTAGAGTTCTAACTGCAAAGTGGAATGCCAAATTATCTCCTACAAAATATGTCGAGTTCTTTTCCTGGTGAATGGTCTAATTTTCAGTCAACAATTAAACACAATTCACCTAAGGAAAATTGAAAACCCCTTTTATCTTCCATGGATTTATTGCAGAAATTAACTGGTTTTTTGGCTTTTTTTTAAAGACACAGTGGTATTTATTAAGCACATACTTCTTTTGTTTTATTTTGTTTTGTTTTGTTTCTATATTCACAGAAATCAGGATTCTGCAGCTCATATTCCGTGAAAAATACTGTTGAAACAAAGATTTATTATTCACCACAAAGTAACTGGTATTTTTTTCATCATATACCACATCTTTTAGATGTTATAATCAACAGAGTTCTGCCCTTTTATCTAGCTAGTTAAATTTGTGTTGTTGCTGTATGAGAAAGGGTGTGTGATCTTATGTGCTGTAAAAAACTATTACATGAATTTTAAAGTCTCTGTCTCTTTAATCGGCACAAGTTCCATGTGTCCTAATGGATGTCCCTCTGTCTTAACAGGATCCTTACCTTTAGATATTGATCAATTCCTTGTGAATGAAGCCTGCTGCTCAATCAGTCTTCTGGGCTGTTAGAATTTCACAATGTGATGATACATGTAATGCTACCCACGTTGAACTGTATGTGGAGTAAATTAAAATTATTAGCAAGTCTCCCCTCTAAAGACCATTAGCTAAGCAATAAATCAACAAAGGGTAGCACAGCATGATGAAACTGTTGTAGCCCAGGGTTATTACAGCACACAGGGCACCATCAGAGGACTCTAATCTCTCTCAGGAAAAATAATTTATTACAGCAACATCCTCTGAACTTCCCTTATTGGTACAAAAATTATTGGGACGAAACATTTGGCAAAGCAATATTAGCATTGCTAAACAGATTGCATATAGTCGCTTTCTCTTTGTGAATGCACATCAATGCTTCCAGTAATGAACACCACTGATTTTGAACCAGAGATACAATGAAAGCAGAAGTCTTCTATTTCATACAATTTGACAATAAAAATATTTCCTTTTAATTTTAATAATAAAAGATCAGAAGAACATACCCAAACTAAGCATGAAATTCTTTATTCGTGTTTAAAGAGTGCCCCAGTAATCTTTCTGTGTGTTTGAAATTATGCAAAATATTCTTCTGCAGACAGGATACTTCCAAGCTTGAGCAGAAGATGTGGAAGTGGGATTCTGATTACACCTTTCACACACATGTATTTCTCTGGGGACAGGTGGAAAGCATTAAGCTATCTTGAGAAGAATTCAGTGTCACCGAGTGCCAAAATTTTTCACTGTATTAAGCCACCATCCCTGGTTGTATGCTGGTTTCTTGACAGATACCAATAGGAGCACGGTATGCCTTGGCTGGGGATATGGGGAGAGATCGATCCGTCAGGCCAGAGATTATGTGGGTCACCATATTTATTCCGTCTGGGCTGAAAACAACTGCCTGCTGTAACAAAAACATAGTAGCTGAGAGTGGCTGTGTCAAGAAATGCTTTTACTGCCTCAACAGTCAGGTTTCAAAGAGCACAAAGGTGGCTTGGAGTGAGATCTTCCCCCTCTTATTTCCATATGTTGCCTTTCCTGAAAGCAAAAAGCAGAGTGTCTGCTAGGCCTGTGGAGAGAGCTGGGGAAGAAAATCAGCTCAGAAATCTTCGCTGCCCTTTTCAGTGTTAGATGAAAACCTTAGCCACAGTTCCTAGGCTGGCCAAAGCTCAGATATGGTGAGCTACTCAAGTAAAACAAGATAAACGTGGGCAAGTGAGAAATGACTTCTGTAAGCTAAATATGCAGTCATTGAATGTGCTGGGCTTTGGGTCTGGTTTTGTGGGTTTTTTTGTATCACGCCTTTACTCCAAAAGGTGTACAGAAAATTAAGTGGAAAACTTTTTATCTCCCATATAACTTATGAGCACAACCGAGTGGATTCACCGGAAGATTTTTGTCTTTTTTCCAACTGTTCTGGTTCTACTCAATCTTTTGAGTAAAGAGAAATGCCAATAGTCTGTTCTGAAAGTAATGCAGAGCCGTATATTCTCCTTCCCCCAGTTACATGCCTACAAGGGTATCTGTTACGTGACCAAAAGCAGACAGGCACCAGCAAGCAATGCAGATACCCCGGGGCTCACAGTAGTGAACACAGCATTGTTTTCACGTGTAAAAAGGTTCTCACCCAATGATGCTGTAAGCACCTGTTCTGGTCAAAGATGTGGCACTGCAGGACCCTGAAGGCCAGAGAGCTTGTCTGACAGGTTGTGCCTGAAGGGCTTCCTGGGAAGAGGGAAGTGGAGATCAGGCACTGAATTGCATTGGTGAAGCAGATCCAGCCCCCAGGCAGAGGCTGGACATCCATATTTTGACAAATTTTCTCATAAATGTTGCAGTAGTCATTTAAGTAAAGTTATGCAAAATTATGTCTGAGCAGTCATGTTATGTTGGTCCTTGTTTTCTACAGTGGTCAAAAGTTAACAGTTTTATTTTTTTAAGTAAACATTTTAATAACCAGTGTCTCCTGTAACTCCAAATTCTGTCTACAAAATCCTATGTACTTTAAATTCACAAGGAATTCATTTATGGTGCTTCTGGATGCATAGACCACTGGAATTTTTGGCTCCTGCTCTGTTAAATAGGCCCAGTTGGGCAAAAGCAGAGAGGCAATCACGCATGGATACACAATCAGATTTTTACAGTATTGGCCAGGATACGCTTAACAGAAATACCATAAACCTGTAAAAGAGTTACAGCGATTCCTGGTAGCGACAGTAAAACTTCAAAAGCCTTCAGTCTACCCTTGTCCTATAATTTCATCTTCTGTTTTTCCTTTGTGTATATTTCTCAGACAAAATGCTAACAGCAAAATCATTCCAGACATGTGTCTTCTATTAACTTGTTGAACTCAAGAAACTTATAACACTCCATTAGAATGATTTCCCCTCTCCCTAAGATGCCCTGCCACAAATCATAGAGCAACTTTAAGGATTACTTGTTGTACCTGAAAATAATGTAGTCCTGAAAAAAAAAAAATCACCCTCCCTTCCAAACAAGAGAAGTTTAATTCTGAACTGTAGCCCAGAGGCATTGCAGGCTTCTGCTCCTGATTATCATAGATGATTTTGATAGCCTGAGGTTGTGTTAGTTGAGATTGATTGAAACATCAGTTGAGTTTAGTCCTGCTACTTGGAAAAAAAGGAATATAAATTGCAAGCAGAATGGTAGCCCTGAATGAGATGATCAATAAATAAGCTCTCCCAGAAATCTGAGGCATTACATTTCACATGAACTATGAACTTATTTAATAGGATCTGTGCTAAAATGACTATGATCCATATCAGGAGGCAATGATTAATATTTTTATGTCGTTTTATTAGAGAAAGTTTAAGTTAATTTTTCAAAACCGTGATCACACTTACTATTTTTATATGGCTCCTTGAAGGCATTTCCTCAGAATGAATCCCATGAATTTTCTTTTGTGTGAATGGAATTGAGCCTTCTAGTTAAAAAATGATGAACAGTAATTAGGACATAAATTATTTAAAGGTCTTGTAGTTTAAGCAGACATAAAAACTGGCAGGCAATTAAATTCACGGTAAACTCAAGGGGATACTTGGAGGAAACAGGTGGAAGCAAGTATTTTATGAGACCTGAGGACAAGCTTGAGGGCTCAGGAGATGGTGGCGTGTGGACGAAAACTGGCGGTTTTCAATCTAATGCTGGCTTAACTAGATGTATAGGAAACCTTATTGCACTGGTGTGCATGTCCCCTGTGGGACAGAGGAAGGCTAAAGCTCCTCATTTAGAGCTCCAGATGGGAACAGTCAGCCCCCTCTTTGAAAGCTTTCGCTTGCTTCCATCCCTTTGTATACAGAAGTATTCGTGGTGTGCATAGGCTTTGGAGACCAGTTTCACAGCTACTGTCAAATCAAGCAGAGCAAAGAGCCTTCTGACAAATGAGCAAAGCTTGCCAGCATCTATGAATTTAGTTAGAAGTGTAAATGCTAAGGGCTCTAATACATTGTACCTACCCCTCCCCCAAAGTAGGAAACTTAGGATAAATAAATATTGCCACTCTCTCTCTTCCTAGTGGAAAACCCGTACTTTTTAGATTTTCAACAACAACAAAAAGGATTTTTTAATATTAATTTGCTTTTTCGTGCTGGCATTATTCCATTTAGTAAAATCGTACCTAGAAAAGGATACGTGGTGGAAAACCTGCAGTTATTTATGAATTTGTAGAAAATCTTTGTAGAATAATCTACATTTATTTTTAAGAAATGTGTGGCAATTATGTTAAACCACAAATCTGGTTTTATTATCTGTATGACCATGCAGAATGAACAAATCTACACATTTTTATTCTCCTTACTTAAGTTTTACATTTGTAGTAAGTAGCATGAATTCATAGGTGTGGTCAAACAAGATGGTTTACTAAGTGTATATGTAGTTTGTATTTTCTTTGCACACTGAGAAAAAGATTTCCTTTCACCACCTTATACTACCTGTGTTTAATTACGTGAACAAGTTGAAGGCACACAAAACTAACTACAAGACAACCATGAAGCTATACAATGATTTTCTTCAGGTTGCTGAATCTGTCTTAGCATTTTAATATAGCTCAAGACGTTATTGGTCGGTTGCTTTGTTTCCGCTTATTCTCTGAGCTTGGGACTGACAAAGAGTAAGAGAGTCATCTAATGTAACGTAGCACAGATATTTTGGCTACCTCATGTGACAGAGTTTTTGAAAGCATCATCAAACTTTTCTGGAAATTTCCAGACATATCATGGATGTGTTACTGCCTTCATGTAGCACTGGTTTCTCCATTCTCCCAGGAGAGTGGAAATTGCAGCTCAATAATACAGGTTTTTAATTGCTTCTCAGCAGATGAGTCCAGTGAGGATTTAGACCAAAGATGGTCTTCTTTTTTGAGAAAGTGGAACACTTAGAATGCTACACAGAAGACAGAAAATCCAGCCTGTGAAATAATTAAGATTTCAGTAGCTGTTCCTATTCCACTTAGGAGAAAGCAATCTATATTTTGGAATTTCTAAACTGAAAATTCTGAGGGAAAAAATAGATATTTTTAAACATTCTATTTTGCTTCCATTCTGTGTGTAAGAAAACCTACAGACTTTCAGTTCAGAAGTGACAAAAGGGGGTGCTTCATTCCTGACATCTTCTTTAATTTTTCACCTAAGGGATATTTTGATGAAGTCAGTGTTTCGAAAGCTTTTGGCGGATAAGTGCATTATTATGCAAAATATTTCAATTAAATATTTTCTAAACAACAGTTTCATTTTGATATAGTTTAGATCTCCTTGCCAAAAATTCCCTTCTTTTTAATGTCAGAACTCTGCTGTTGGAAGCGAGCTGAAAAGCCCTTGGCTCTGACTCCACAGAAAGGCTTTATGGAAGGTTTTCAATGAACGCCATTAATTACTCTTTACTGTTTCTGCTTCCCCACATGCACAAAGATCTACTCCTGAAGCATCTGTGTATAATTCTGCAAAAAGTGACCTTTTTCTCCGTAAGAATATTTTACCATTCCTAGCATTTCTACCTATTACAGTATATCAGACACACACACTGGTGGCAGACTTGATAACACATCACAGCCTTTAGACTCAGCTCTTTGAGTCTATGAAGTCAACTAAACTGGATGGGGTTCAGTTCTGTTCTCAGGGTGACTAAGAAGAAGTGAAACCCTAATGTATGTAGCCAGTATGGCCTGAGTATGTCCTCCTTCAGAAACTGTAAAAGGCACCACTGAGGTAACGGTCTTGAATCGAACTGTCAGTGTTTTAGCAAAGCTGTAAACATGCTTAGCAGTTTTACTCAGGAAACAGCCTCCTAATTCAGACAGTTCAGTGAGAATCACAAACTTTCATTTAAAAATACCCAACCATTTCAAGTCCTTATACATATAGAAGAGAGCTGTTCAGCATAATGTAATGACATTGTTATGATCCATAAAGTTAAAAGCAAAAAACCACAGCACAGGCAAACAACTAATTAAAGTAAATTTTAACTCATTAAATATTATTTTTTTTCCCCTCCTAAACCCTTAGGTTTTAAGACCTGACTAATGCTTTGTGAATGTTAAAGATTAGACATTAAATTCTGGATCCTCAGATTCCATATATTCAAACAATGCACTAAAATATAGTGATCCTTAATTTGGTGGGGGTGATCAAATGTATTAAGCCCTCATCTTGTAGAACTGCCCTGGTTCACTGCCGGGAGGCCTCTACACCTTTGGTGCCAGACGTAGTCTTGGCCCATATGAAAACATTGCTGTGTTGCAAAGAATATGTTAACACTATAAAAGCCATTACAGTGAAGTATGCTACGGCCTAAACATTTTTACAACAGCTTTCTTTATCTTTTAAACAATTTAAATAATGTTAAAATCAATGGGGATGCACAGAAGGACAGCTCTTGGCCCTGTGTTATGGAGTACACACTGACTTGTACAATTTTGTGATGTAAAATAATACTGTAAGCTATTAAGGCACTGCTTTCTTTTTATAATCCGCATCAGATTTCTGTACTGCAGAAACATACTTAAAAGCTCCAGAACCCCCTAAAGAATTGGTTACTTTTAGGTCTTTGGAGGGTTTGTGCCTTTTATATCCAGCCATATTTCTTTAACTAAACCTGGTTGTGTGTAACTGTTAACAATAATAAGCTATTTTGCATACCAAGAAAAGCTTTTATTTTGCGTTACAACTTAATACAGAATGCACAGTGCACAGCTGAGCAAAAGTAGTTTTGCCACTAATGAAAACAATCCTGGACTTGCCAGGAATACTAAAATATAAAATCAGTAGGCTTACCAATATTTCCTTCTTTGCTGAAGAATGAAAATACAGCTAAACACAGAGATCAATGCTATATATTATTGCTGCAGAAAGAATTTCCTTTTTAGCTTTTTAGACATTATCATAAATCTTAAGGTACGGTTTTCAGAGTTGCACAGGGTATTTGAATCTTTCTTTTTTATTTCAATGGGAAATGAACATATAAATCCCATAGGCCTGGGTTTTCAAAGCACCTCGAGGGACTGCTGATTTTATTCCGATTTCTTCACATTTAGGGAAGAAAATATTTTAAGTGAATATGCCAGCAGTGGCATTCACAAATACTAGCACTGTGAAAGTGGTTTTCTCTCTGTGAGAAAGACAGCATAAAAGTAGACAGTGGTGGCTAAACAGGCTCATATATAAAAGATACAGGTGGTCACTATATTGACAAAGTTACTATAGCCCATATCTCTGATCAGGACCCCACTACACTAGGTACTATACATACAGTATAAAATAATCCATGTCCCCCAAAAAGCATAAAATCCACATGAAAATGAAGGATGAATGAAAGCATTACCAAACTAACCTTACATGTGGGAAGCTGAATCAACTGATGTGGAGGCTCTTAAAGTGCTATATGTTAAAAATACCTTATTATGACTTCATACTTTGCTTAAATACCTACTTCATTTGGGAATTTATGTGTCATGTTAAAAAATATTTACTCCAAGATCTTCAAAAATAGCTACCCATTTTATTTCTATTTAATAGGAGTCTAAATAGCTTCAAAGATCAGACCTCAGGCTCTGTTGAACCTACATTCATTTGATTTTCAGTTACCCTTAGAGACTGGAGTGACAGGGGGACCTTGAGTCTCATAATACCACACGTGGCAGACCCTAACTCGATTGCTTTGCCACTGCATGGAAACCACAGTCAAAGTCCTTTGGGCCTGGCACAACACAAGAAAAGTCAGGCTTAGTGATAATATGCTGAGCAAAGGCTAGAGTACCGACCAAGGAACTGTAAAATGCCAAGAGGAAACCACAATGGGAAAGCCATAGCTTGAACTCCTTTCCAGGAATTGCAAGCCTGTCAGGCATACTGACCAGTTACTTTTCTCAGTTCAGTCCTGAAGTCTTCCTGGGGACCAAGAATTTCAGATTTTTTCCGTGGTGAGGTCAATCTTCTCTCCAAAGACAGCAGAAACAGGTGCTCCAAAATTTATCTAATAACTCATTAGTACAAAGACTAATGTGGGCTACAGACTTTAACTCAATTCCCTCTTCAATCTAACAATTGCTAACTGTTTTCCTCCTTCCTTTTCCCTCTCCCTTCTTTTCCCTCTTTCCCCATTTCTCCCTCCTTCTCACACACCCCCTCCCCCCACCCTGCGCACCCCCCACCCCTCATTTCTTTCTCCCTCCCTTCTGGTTTTAGTCATCAGCCAGTAAATTACTTTAGAATAATACATTGTCAGTCCCTCCTGCCTGAAGCTGTTGAACAATCAAATATTTATGAAGGTCTGCAAGACAGAGAAGGCAAGTTTGAGACAAGGGAAAGAGCCTACAGCCTAGTGATAGCATTAAATTAGGAAGGATGAGATATGCTTCTTATTTCCAATCAATAAGTAATATAAAAAAATTAATTATTTAGTGGAGTAGGTATTAGGAATCTGATCTCTTTTTTTTGATGTGACACTGATTGTGTTGCTATTTCTGGTTCTCATTTCTGAAATAAATTATGCATCTATGTATGAGAATTTGGATTTATTTATGTATAGAATGTTGCACATGGGGCATATTGTCCTACCTTAATATATAACATGATGAGCTATGAGATGGCCGTTGCCATTTAGGAACAAGGCATTGGAATCATAGTATAGAGACTTATGCTATGTCCAGTGCTCAGCGAAGGTCAGAAAGAAAATCAAACATCAGTTATTACTAGAACAGGAAAAGATAATAAAGAGAAAACTGCATTAAATTATTGAATACATCCATGGCTTGCTGACACCAGAAATATTGTGGACATTTGTGATCCTTTGACCTCACAAAATATGTAGTAGAAACTGAGAAGTTTCAAGAATTGAATTAAAAAGAATGGAATGACTTCCAGACAGAGGATTACTGTCTAGTATAGTGTTCTTAGACATGGAAATAAAGACAACTTAATCAAGACAGAAGTCTTCAAAATCATGAGTAGCATGGCAAGCTGTCATTTGTCTTTTTCAGCACAAGAAATCAGGACCATCAAATCAGTGCAGTAAGGGATGCCAAAAAAAACCCCAAAGAACAAAACAAAGCAAAACAAGAAGGAAGTTGTGAAATTCTTTGCTTTAGGATGTTTTGGATGACAAAATATATCATATTTGTCTGAACAAGGATGGCTATTCTTGCTGTCTTCTGTAATCCTTCCTTGCATGTGGAACTGCTTGAGCAGTAAAGATGCATTAAAGGATTGTGCCCAAACCAAATCTTATTCCCTGATGACTAGGTAACTCCGAGAGGACTGGAAACAAATCCCCTTGTACAGAGGAGAAAGCTTAGGTTTTCTGCATCACATTTGAATGACTTTAGTAACATGCATGAAATCACACAGGAAACCTGCATCCTACCATGGGACTCAATTTAAATCTTCCAAATCTCAGAATAATTCTTTAGTCATCACCTGGCAGATTTTGTTAGTGAGATTCTGTGGAATCAATGATGCAATTTTGATACCTGTTATTTTCTTAGTCTGAAAATTAACAGCAGTAAGGGTAAAGTATTCTGGCATCCACCCACATGTTCATTGAAATATGTGTGTGTCAAGTGATTCATCTTGATCCTCACAGACTTTTTTATATTCTTGAAACTTAGAGGATACATTTGGTTATTTAGAGAAAAAACCTTTTTTTTCATGACCAGAAAACATACGGGCGAAAAAAGAGAACAGATAATGTTGTGCCTGTCAGTCTGAAACAGCAGTTATGAAAAACTGCCTGATATTATTGCCATACTTGGTCTAGATGCAAAAGCCAAATGAGGACATATATGTCCCCATCTATCAGGCCCAGTATCATCACTATCAGGCCCAGTTAACAGTATTAGAGTAATCACTTGGTCAGTAACATTTGGAGCAACCCTCATTCAGCTTAATGAGTAATTCTTAGCAATTCTGCCTCAGGAACTCAATGTAAAAGAAAAGCAGACTGATATCTCTGTAACAGAATCCAGCTTACTAACAAAAGTTAATAATAGCATCATGTTGTGGGTGTGAAGTGATTTGAGAGGCCTGTGTTAAGAATCTTTGCCATAGGTACTATTTGGTCCTTGAAAAATAATCTTACATGTTGCAAGGAGTAGAGATAAACTTGTGAATCCTCATATATACTTTGCTGCTATTCAGACAGCCATGTTGCATCCACACTTCCATAAAATGACTGAGCTTCATCTTAATATTTTAAGTTTTCTTTTCCTCAAAGTCCATGTGGAAAAGTGTTCTGGGATCTTATTGGTCAGATGGCTAGATAATTGACATTCTAACTTCTATAAATTAGAAGTGACTTTGTATTTGTGTCCTTATCTTACACCGTCCCAGTCTTCAGTGACTCCCAGATTCCTGTAGCCTCTGAATGATATTGAGATAAGTCAGATTTCCAGATTTCCACATCTACAGAATGTATTCCTAAACATCAGTAAGTGATGGATGGAGGGTCCCATTTGCTCTCATTTTCAACAGACATACTTAATCTCTGTCTCCCCACACTCATTAGTACCTTAATGTTCACTGTGGCTCATTCTGAAGTCTCAGTATGATAATTATATTCTAAAGTGTCTTTGGAATCTCTGTGGCTATTCTCAGTTATATCTGTGTAGGGCCTTGGATCATTTTTTCCATTCTTTTAAGAATTAATTTTGCTCTAGGTGTAAACCCATTGCTGTCAACATACAGAATCAACAGGTCATTAAAAAAAAAAATGTTTTAAACTTTCTGACAAGCCTTCTGTTATTTTTTACCACTTGCCTACTAGCTCCTAATTTAATCGTAAACTTAACTTTTATACTGATAATTTCTGTCCATCTTTCCAAGAGCTAGAACAACATCCACTGTACTGATTATATCTGATAAAACAGTGGCATTTCCTCTTTCTTCAGGGTTCTTCTCAGTGTTGGAGTTCCTATTAGAGGTCCTTAAAACCTACTATGCTAGACCCTACTTAGGTTCTGGAGCTATCATGTATTCTAATATTCTCAAAATTATCCTTGAGCACCGCATTACAATAATAAATACTTTATTCTTTCTTCATCAACGTCATTATACAACCTGCTGCATGGTAAAGAAATAAAAGGGGCAAACTCCAAGTGGTTCATTTTTGGTGTTTTTGAAGAGTAAAGCTGTTTTCCACCTTGTCAACCAGCACTTGACATTATACAGTGCTTTAGGAGCTGTTCTTTCTGTGGACAACACCCTGGTGACACAAACCAGAGCAGCAATGGCAGAAGCAGAAGCAACTGAGGTGGTAGCCTGTTTTTTGGTGGATGAAACATAAGAACTTGCTGAACCTGTGAGAATGTGACCCATAGGAGAACTTGCTGCCAACTTTCTCTCTTTTATATCTTTTCCTCTTTCTTTTTCATTATATTTGACATTTTCCTGAGACTAAGTTTTGTTAACTGTAAGTAGCTTATGGCAATGAACAGGACAAATAGGGTCTGCTCTGATATGGAAAGTAGACGAAGAAAACATGCCAAAAAGCCCCTTTCAAAAGTTGGAAAAAACATTTGTGAAGTGCTTATCACCCCTCCTTGCCTTCAGATTCTGGTAGAAGCTGAGGTCCTCTATTCCTTGAGCAGTTGCATTAATTTCTATCCCTAATTAGAGCTGTTTTATTTTTTACTTTGAACCTTCACTTAACAAAGAGTACCAGTCTTGGCTTTCAAATTAGTAATTACCTACACTCTCTTTAGCTGGACTCCACTACTATCTATACAATGCATTTGATACGTTGGGTTTTTTTTTTTTAAAATTGATGGAAAATGAAAAATTGAGTTACTCAACAGTGCTCTCACATTAAGCCTGTTACACCCATGATCATCACATGTGCTGACTTAAATCCAGATGGTAACTTTCATTTATGTGGCCTTGAAGAGTGAAAAACAGGGAGGGTGTCTAGCAGACTACCCATGTAATTATGGTTTCACATAGAGAGAAAACCAGTTTTCCTAGGCTTTTATGGTGATGGGATCTCAACAGCATTGCTCTTAACCAGGTAATCTGGAGCAAGTACTAACAACAGTGGTAGGTTCACGTGGAATGCGCAAATGCTGTGTGTAGTGTTGTGATTGATTGTTAAGGTTTTAGTCCATTTTAAAATAGTTTTATTAATTTTCCTTTTTAAAATACACTCAAAATTACTATTGGGTTACTACTAGACCTTGAGAGGTCTAGGATGCAGATTTCAGAGATGGATTCAAACATCCGATGTAGAGACATGAGGAAAATTTAGTTAATTTGGCTGAGAAGCCAATGTCTTTGGGATTAAAAGGCAACCATTGAATCACCAGGAAAAATCCCCCGGATTACTTCCATTTTCAGTACTTCTAAATTTCTGATAAATCCTGATGGTAGACAGTAGTGGTAATATCACTTCAGCTTGCTTCTGATTCATTGTTGCTGTGCGGTTGGTGAGGGAGAAGAGGTCAGGCTTTTGTACCAAGCCCCTCTTTCTGCTCGTTATTGTATGTCAAGCCCAATGTGCCGAAAGATTCTGTGAAAAATCAGTGTCACAGGTTGTAATTGATGTGAACTAGAAAAAGCAGCAGCCCTGTTTGCCTCTACAGCGCAGAGAACAGCAACAAGGCTGCCTAATGGGCTTCGCTGCTCTGCATGTTATGAGCCACACAAAACCGCAGCAGTTGCATTAACGAAACAGGAAAAGTGATGAGACAGATATATTACCTCCTCCTCCTCCTGCTCTCCCTGCTACCCCCACACATGTAAGCAAACATTTTGTAATGAAACATTTTGTATTTCATCCATCCTTTCATGTCCTTCCCTAGTCACAACACCAGGCATTGCTTTAGATCAACCTAAATGAGAACTTTAGAGAGAGGGGTTTCTGATGAGAGAGAGATTGTGCCACAGTCAAAGACAAGCTGCTTCAAAAGCAAAAAGAATTCTGCTCTCGGATGCGGAATCTAAGGCAAGGGCAATACTCCTAAGCTTGAAAAGCTTTTTTATGTTTGAGTAACTGGGATAATTTCTTTGGGCATTGGTGTTTCAGTTCTGACCAAAGATTAAAACACAAGTTTAACTAATGGGAATTGTTACATCCATAGTTGAGAAAAACCCAGAATTTCAAAATCAGATTAATTCTGCTGTTTCTGTGTCACTTCACGAGTTTAACTTCATGAATATGAACACCTTCTTAACATGTCTATCTAGTGCTTTTGGGACTGTTTTACAAAGGAAATAATTAGTTATTTTTAAATAATTTGTGAAGTATATGCAATACTGTTTGCACTGCACAAGAAAGTAATGCACCTTCTGCCCTAAGGTAGTCAGACACTTGTGCCCACTGAGCTAGTTCCAAGCAAATGTGTTTTCTCTGTTACAGTTGACTAGCTTGGGAAGTCTTGACATGATCTTTTCAATCCTAATGTTTTCACACCTGCTCTAATTTAAGATGTACTGAATAAGGAAGTTTCTCTAGTTTGTTATCAGTTATCTATGTGCATCTGTGCATGCTTCTTTAAGAAGATGATCTGTATCTCTGTGACAGCTTATGGTTATCAGGATATGCAGGAATTACCATGGTAACTACCTGTATGCATTTTTTACCAAACAACACAACAAGGTAAGAAAACCTGCAGAAGTTGTTGGCAACACAAGTTACAGCTACCCTTGGTTTGTGTAGTTCAGTCACTCACTGTGATATCAGCATTGTCATTGTCTTAGGATAGAATGCTTATTTTTTATACATTAAATCCAAAGGAGGCATCTTTCATTGGAACATTGGTTGGACTTTTTGTATATTTGTGATTTATGGCACAGAAGAATACACTTACTCATGTTTAGGAATGTGAAAGAAAAGAACACTTTTGCTCATTTATCTCAATGATAAACTACCAAGCATTCTGTATTCCCCTGTAACATTTGTGCAAAAACGAACACATTTCTGAAGAAAAGGAATTCACAGTCTGATATGGCTTGGGAAAATATGTAAACAGTGTTTAAATTTTTTTTTCAGAAATATGCATGCAGAAAATTCAGTAGTTCTTCACATAGGAGTACTCTGCTTGTTCATGCAATGTTCTTTGAAATGTTACGTTTTGAGAGGTGTAGAACCTGAAATGCAGATGTTGGGTTTTAGGAGGCAATAACTGTACTTAGAAATGTATGTCCCTAGTAATAGAATTCTAATATCTTCCTGTAGAGTTCCTATGTGAGAGTGTTGCCAAGGTAGACAGCAGCAGGATGTGGCATGGAATCTCATTCACTCGCAATTGCTCTGATCCTTCAAGGGACATTTATTACTCATTCATTACATGTCTGCAAAGCCAAGAAGCTCAAACTGGTTTATTGAAGTGCCCAGTAAAATTTTGTTTCTTGCAAATTCACTGTTTAAAGGAGAACAATAGAATTTTTATTCCTTGAAGGGAGCCTCCAAAAGGAGGTGGAGAAATATTTCTCCCCTTCAGATTATTTAAAGCTCGACATGATGGTTTAGATTTAAATCCTGTGAGTGGCTGAACTTCTTCAGTGCCCACAGCCTGATGTTACACAAGTCCCATCTACAGACATGAGAGTGAAGAAATAAGTGTCATTCCCAGCACTTCAGTCACAATTTCCAGACTCTGAGAAGTCAGTGCTTTGTTGGAATCAAGAATTAAATTGTGCTGAAATTAATTAAGTCTAACTCAATTAATCAAAATATATCTGTATGTGTCTCTTTTTCTCTTCACCGCAAAAGGTAGCATGGTTCAATAGTACATTAGAACAGGAAACTGGGTTCTGTTCCTAGCTCTGCCAGTAGCCTACTGGCCAAACAAGTCCTGGTCTTTTCATTTTCCCGTACTTGAATTTTCCTTCCTGTCATGGACCACAGTGCTTTCTTTCCTCTGTGAAGATCTCTTTTTGTTCACTCAAGTTACGTGTAAACAATCAGTAGCTTTGCTGTCATCACCATGAAACAAAATATTAGATGAGTTGTATCATAGCCACATCTTTCTTGTTTCCTCTCTACTCTTCTTCCCACCATCATGGACCCAGACAAGTGAATCACCCAATCTGCATGGTCACAGACGTTAGATTACTGGACCAGTAGCTTTGGAGATCTCTCAGCCCAGCACATTCCACATTTTATCTCCAAAATAAGTGCCAAGTGACTGCCCATTTCACATCACAGAGTAGCCTACATAATGGAAAAGATCCCCAAGGAACATTTTCCAAAAACAGTATAAAGAAATAAGGACTACTTACATTATATATATATATATATTTCTTTGAGGAAAAACATTATGATAAATGTTGCATTCACAATGATTTGTGCTTGTATTAGTGTCTTGTTTCAGTTTTATCACAATTTCATATCTTCAACTTGACAGAAATTGTAATAATAAAAATTAAACTGCCTGGGTTCCAGAGGTGCCACACCTAAACCTAGAACTGTGACCACCATGTAAATTCCAGACTGGCAGAGGGCAAAGAAAAGGAAAAAGAAAAAAAATATTAGATCTCTCTCAACTTTGAACAGAGAATTTTGGCTTTAAAAATAAAAGAGCTCTTGTATCTAGTCTTTCTTCTTGTCAACATCATAGTCTACCAGCTGCCAGATTTAAAAGCCCTTGAAAGCTGCATTATTTTCCAGTACTGAGATGTGGACTGACATCACTCCTTATATAAGACCACAATTAACTGACTTTTTTCTTGAGTTAGTTCCAGTGATTCAATTAGTTACCTTGACAGTGCCTGCTCTACATGGTAACTGGCTCTACTCAAGTGACCCTAATACTTACCAATATATATTTCTTTTTCTGAATTCGCATTGAATTTTATTTAGAGAAAAAGATATTACTATTAATCTACTATTATTTATCTTCTCCTTCCACTCAAGTAGCCTTTCGTATAGCTTTTGAAAGTTGCCAGGTGTGACACTGAATTGTCAGGGATCTTGACATTATAAGCATTTTTTTGAGCATCAAGTTACTTACACTATGTGCTGATGCTTTAAGGAGAAGAAAGAAGTTGGATGTGTCTGATGTTTTTCTGTAGTATTGATCATTCTCTGAGTGCTGCAGGAACCTCTTGGCAGGTTCAGAGTGATAAAAGAATGTTTCTCTGGAAAAGGTCTTACTGAAAAATAGTGAGAAGTACTGCAAAAGTGCTGTCTAGGTAGCAAGTTAGGACTAAATATTTGAAGAAGCAAAAGTTGAAATATCTTTAGAGCTCTTAGTAATGTCTTTTTGTACATTGTGTGTGCAAAATGAGTGCAAAATGTGTCAAATGATCTTAGAGAAGTGGTGTACATGTACACAAACTGAAATTTCAGAAGCATTTATAACTCATGTATTTCCCAAATGTCAAGTGCTTAATTAAAATAGTATTTTTACCTGATATCTGATACTCAGTATCAGGTGTTTTTAAAAGGAAAAAGTAAAACTAAATTATGTTGTGTGAGATTTTAGCAGGCCTCTCCTTGTACAATGTCAGGGTCTGTAAATCCTTAAGCAGTACCTAGGTGCCTCTAAAAATCATATGGTAGCATATACACTGTCATCCTCACAGGGACTCAGCCCAAACAAAGCGCTGCTCGCTTTTCTTTTTCTCTTAGTAAAGGAACTGTGCTCTGCTGGGTGAGGTGAGAAATGGGCTGCTTTGAATACATGCTGCATCAGACAATGAAACAATAGAAATGTTTCTTGATGATCTCATAGCATATCCTATTTCCAGTCCTGATTGCTGCTCCCAGCAGTTTCCACGGGTTGTCTGTGCAATAGGTGGTGTTGCTGGGAGGATAGCGTCTCTCTGTTCCTAGGCACTCCATGCAGTAAAATGAGCTGGATAGTTTTTACTGATAGTTTTTGGTATTTGTTAGCAAACACCACAGCAAAAGAATTAAGACTTGGTAACAGTGCACGCTTTGGGTAAATATGAAAATAATTTATGAAAAAATGGGTCTAAAGATTTTCCTCTTCATTTAATTCATGAGCTGTCATAATACATAATATTAATAAAGTTTTCTTTATGATTATGATTCATAATATTGTCTAAAGCTTAATAAATGCTATTTCAGGTATATCATGTGTACAATGACTGGGTAATCTATATTTTTATGTCTATTTTAAAGAGCACCCAATCAAAACTAAGAAAATGGTGTAAATATATCGGCATAACTATGTGGTGAAGATCTGTAAGATATATTTTGAAGATGCATGTCTCAAGCTAACAACCTTTCACCTCTCCTCATTTCATCTGCACTTTGGCCTCTAATCTGCCTCCACTGGGACTGGTATTCATATTCCAAACCACAGAGCAGCTGTCAGAGAGGTCCCATTATTATAATTTTATTTTTAAAAAGGCAACTTGCCATAAAACATGCCAAGTTTTTTTTTAATTCTCCCATGAAGGGAGCGATGAGTAGCAGACACAGGGTTTGAAGTCGATTCTTTTGTAAGGAATCCTTCCTTCTCCCTTGCTGCCCCCGTGACTAATCCCTTCCCCTCCAAATGCTGAATTTGTCAGCAGAGCATATGACTGGGGGGAGGGGGAGGAAGCCACGCGTGCGCACTTATTTTTGGTGGTGCAGATTAAAAATTAGGTTGCCATGGATTTGCAAGATGTTTTTATGCCAGAGTCCTGACAGTGAGATTTTGATACAGAGAAAAGGGAGGAACATTTGGTTTAATAAGCTTTCAGTATACAGGGGGAGCGTGTGCTTGTGAGAGAATACGAGTGAAACTCAACACATTTGCCGTGTTTGATGTTGAATGGTGCTTAAAACTTTAGGTCAGGCAATTGTTTCTCTTCATACCAATGTGTTCTGTCTGCAAATCCTGAAAGAAATTCATCTTACTGAAGGGAAAATTGTACTAGTTGTCATGTCAAACTCCTGTCCTTAGTGTATATGATTCTATATCTAATCAACTTGGCATAGAATGGGCAGACTGGCAGCTTCCAGAAATCACAAATGAAGGATGTGAGACACATTTCAGAAGTACACAAAAGCAGGAGTAACTAGAAGTATGCAACTAGACTTAAGAGAGTTTGACCTTTGGCACATCCTGTTGACAGCTCTTTTTTGTTGATATCTAATATTGTAGCCACACTGATGGGTTTTGTATACTCCTAAAATGTAGTTAATGGCAAATTTTTCTCTTTAAAAAATAGCTGTTTATAGAAACAGATATTGCTAAATAAAAGATGAGAAGGCAGCTGAGAAATACCAGAGGCAGATAGATGACACAATTCATGCCTCTAGCACTTGATTCTTTCTGTAAATAAAGGACAACGTCTCCAGACTGTAGACTTCACCACTAGATTGGCAGCTTTGAGACAGAAAAATGTTTTCATATTGTCATACTATTTATTTTATATTCAGTATTTTTCTCAGAATTTAGATGCCAAAATGATTTTTGTCAGTTGTACAGTCTGTACAATTTCACCCCTTTGCTCAGAACCATTCATAATTCATTGTCTGGATTGGACTAACTGTATTTCTCATGAATTTACAAATAAGTGAAATTTCTTATACTCTAGTGGCTCCTTGTGGAGTTGCCTTTTTTAGACTGAACTCCTGCATGATTCACTGTTTGTCAAAGTGATTTTTTCTACATTTGCTTTAATGTACGCACAGGTTTTGATTCTTAAGTAAATAGCTATGAAAAATAACCCAGCTATTTAGAGACAGAAGTCCTTTATAAAGTAGTTCAGCACTTTCACAATATTCACTTTCAAACTGATCTGTTTCTTGGAATTTTGCCTGACTTTTTTTCAATGTGTGTTAAGATAAAAAATGCCACTTCATTGTACTCAAATACCCAAATATTTATCTCCATGCACTGAAATAAATTCCACATGGGGCTCCAGCTCGTGGAGAATCCCTGTGAAAAAGATTCCGTGGGTGACTGCCTGACTAATTTGATCTCCTTCTACAACAAGGTGACCCTCCTAGTGGAGGAGGGAGGAGCTGTGGACATTGTCTACCTGGACTTTAGTAAAGTAGCCTGAGGCAGAGGAGTGCTAGCAAATGGAGATGGCGATTTGTTAGAGACTGTTGAATGCCATCCCAATGAACTGATTTCCTTTCTTCTTATTCCAAAACTTCTAGACTGAAACTAAAGAAGATATTAAACAACAGGAAAAACTCTCACAGATACTAAATAACCGTACTTCTTATTTCTGGAAGGATATTGTGAGATGATACAGTCCGATTATGGTCAGATGATGCATCTGATTGATGGCATTAGGGCATTTGTAACTGTAGCAGATATGGGACACTATATTACAAACTTAGGGAGTTTTATTTATCATCAATTTTTCTGAAAACTCTGGATTAAAAACTCTCAAATTAGAGCCCTATAAAACGGATTATCATTTTCCTTTTTGATCTAGTTCTCTACCGAAGTATGCAGCCAAAACCCTCTTATTTTACATAGGTGCTGAGGAAATCTGGATCAATGTCTGAAGCACTAGAACACCGTAGTGCTGTGCATTACTTTAGACTGAACAAGGGAATTAATCATTCTGTCTTCAACTCAGGATTAAAATGGGATTATAACACTGAACAAAGAGGAGAAAAACTACATATTCAATAGCAGCTCATTAGTTCCTGATTTTCATTTGTGTACTCAGGGACACAGAGGTCTCATGGAAAAATATATTAGTTTATCATGCATTGTTTCAGAATATATTTGGAAAAGGAGACAATTAGGGTTGTACAGGTAAATTTTAATTCTGATGTCTCCTAACTGTTAACACTTGTCTTTGCAATCTTGAATCTTTATACACACACACATATAAATATACAGCGTAGCAACCAGAATTTTCAGCAAGTGTGTTGCACATGCTCAGTTTGATGTCTGAGCATCTTCTGGAGGCAGTGGAAGGCAGGAGGAATTACAAGGATGGTTTATTCCTCTGTCTGTGCACTTAAACTTGCTTTTAAGCCTCAAGAGGAAAAGGAGATATGATTTCTGATTTCCTCTTCTGTAAGGTATAATAAATCTAACAATACTAAACAGTGAGGCAATGGTGAATATTAATGCAAGAACCATAATGTGTATTTAATTAGCATCAATAGAGTTTTAAAAGTAACAAAGATAAACAAATTCAAACTGTTATTTTACGTAGACGTCTTCATTTCTTCCATTTAATATACAGATTGTCGCATTTTTTGTGTCATACCAGACAGAGGATCATCTAAAACATGTAGCTTTTCAAAATAATATAAAAATTAATTAGTAAGAGAGGATCCTGCTAAAAGATGATGCTTTGTAAAGTCTGGATTTGCTTACCTAGAGGTGTGGCACCATTATGGGTTAGTCAAATCCTAATGGTAAAGTGTGACACGAAATTTGTGCTGGCAGCACAGGCTGTCAGGCTCCTTATTTCGATCTGTCTGTGGCCCAAGATCTTCTCTGAGCTTGTTGTTTCTCATGCCAACGGGGAGAATGGAGCACGACAGCAGCAGTGCTGCTCACACAGCTGGCATCCTCTGGTCTCAGAGGAGGCCTTCCTTCAGTGGAGCTTTGCTGCCACATGATAGCAAATGTCATAGCCCAGGCACAGAGAGGTGAGGAAGGAGAAAGCAAAAGGAGAAAGACATTGTCAGTATATAACCATATGCTAAATTACTATTGTACTACTATAAAGGGTCAGGTTTTTTACATTTTTATTATATTTTCTTAGTAAAACATTTCATCTACTGGAAATCAAATAATAGCATATAGCTAAACTTGTGCCGAGCTCTGCCTTTTGTCAGAGGTGTTACTGACAATCTCTGTTCTTTCTACAGATAGGGAGTAATGAGAATGATGTCTGCAAACCAAAATGTTCATTTGTAAATGCCTTATTAGGAATATAATGCTGATTTGTTTTCATATATTCAGTTAATCACAAGAACAGCAGAGAACAAATTAAATTTGTTTTTCATTTTATTGCATACCAGATAAAGAGTGCTTTAGAGATTAACTGTAAACCTGTTCTAATTAGTGGCCAAAAGCAGATCAATAATTCATCTGTACATATCTTCCTGTACTTTGCTAATAATCACAAATTAAATTCATGGCGATGCCCAACGAGTGAAATGACAGACTCTGGCATTTTTCCCCAGGAGATCAACACCATTTCTCTACAGATGACACAGTCTCTATGCTGTTTATTCAGGCAACAGAAGCAAAGACTCACTTAATGGGATGTCAGGATTCCAGCTATTCTCTAAACACTTTTTGTCCATATAAACCCTACCACATGTATATCAAAAGGGTTTTTAAAAGAAACATTAGCTCCTAACAAAAATGACATAGATCTTGTATTTTGGAAGTGATTGGTGTTTCCTGGAAGTGTCTATAGTCTGTTATTAAAAGAGTTAACTTTCAAACATCAGCAATACATTTTGCTAATTGATTTTATCATCTTTTCTGATGTTTGGTTTTGCAGCCTGTTTTGATGGTGACTCTCTAAATCCCACCCCTTAGTCAGCTGGAGGATTCTTTTCTGTCTCATTCTTTCTCACACTTCCCTTTCTCTATACACCTTTTTGATTATTTTTATGAGCTTATTCCTGGAAAAATAACAGGATTTGTGATTTCATTGCAGAAAAAGAAAGTCAAAGTTGCTTGAAGCGAAAGAAACAAGAAAGGAAATAGTAATCCCACAGGGAATGATTGTCATTCTACCAACATGTTGCCGTTAATCAATTTACATGTGATGTCATTTTTATAACTGGAAGTGGTAGATTCGCAAAATTAAATGAATCAGTAATGAAAAAAAAATTAGTATTTCCAAGCATTGACTCCAGGTTCACTTATTAGTCAAATAGGGGTGGTTTTTTTTCTAATGACCTAATGCCTTCAGATTGTTTCATGGGATTGTCTGTCTTGTGTGATTTACTGTTGCCACTACTGACAGAAAGTTAGGTGTGTGTTAATGTGTGTTACTTAACTGCTGCTGGCATCAGAACATCTGGAATGTCAGCTGTTTGGATGCCATGGGCAGGTGGACACATCACTCGGTGACCGGCAGCCACACCTTTCCTGGTTCTACTGTGTCACAAAGACATCATTTCTCTTTGATCCAAATACTCTTACCAACTCATGCTAAATAAACATAAGGGATTAGGAGATTACGGAAGATAATTCAGTGACAGAAGGATCTGAACGTTTACCTGGAATATGAGAGACTTCTGTCTGAGGCTGTGATTCACTACAGGAGCAGCCATAGCCCAGGACTCCTCTGGAGCTGATCTGCTTTAGTTGCAAAGTCCTGTGAAGATAAAGCTTTCATTCTGACAGAGAACTAACAAATGCCGGGAGCTTTGAATTTGAGGAAACCATAGTTAGGGCTTTCTCAGTTTCAGTTTTTCCATTCTGTTAACTGGGAAGGAAAATAGACTCTTACCTGGTGGTGGCTATTCCAGAACAGAATCTCAGTGCCTGTGGTGTGGCTGCTTCATAGCACAGTGTTCAGTCATGGGTGTGATGATTTTGAGAAACTTGGTTTATCTTCCTTGTACTGAAATCAGTGTCTTCAAAGCACATTGCCTCTAGAGGAAGCAGAACTGGGTATTCTGATAGAAGGTTTGGTCCCATTCTCCAAAGTTTCATAGTCTGTGCATTAAAGTATCAGTTAGGGAATAGGTCTTACATGAGTGCCAATAGTTAAAAGTTAAATAGTTCTGGTATTCCAACTCCACAACAATTATTTCAGCTTGTGCATTTTCTGCTAAGCAGTTTTTGTGTTCTCTTACATCAGTTTAATGCACAAGAACAAATAAACCACTGGTGGCCCAAAGGATTTTATTCTAAATAAAACACAGTGTATTTACAATTGGTAATACAAACAGTAAGTGATGGCTGCAACAAGGTTGGCATTGTCTGAACCATTTCCTAGGCTAATAAAGATATTCTAAGACAAGAAGATAAATGAAATAGAAAATGATTTTTAAACATATACCCATTCTTTTTACTCATATGAAACACAGACACACACCCCTGATGTCCCTTCAAATTATTGGCGTAAAGAGGTATTTCTAGTTTCATAGATTTTTCATTTCAGTCTCATTCATTACTGAATGTGTTCAGTATATAAAAAAACATTTCATTTGACAAGAAAGATGTATCGCTTTATGAAAAAGTCAAATTTTAGGCTTCTTAGCATGACCCAGACCAGGTTTTAATTAAGTAGGTATGATTGAGATATAACAAAAAAAAATATCAAAATTATGTTTCCTGAAACACATATTATTTTAAAAAATACTTAATGTATTTAATTGAACTTCTAATGTGTTTCATTCTCAGATTGCTTAAATTGAGCTGGAAAGTTTTTGGGGCATGTATACATACATGTTATATGAATTCATTTAGATTTTAGGCTGAGACTATTATTATATATTTATTGTTAAAGGACATATGTCAACAGTAACTGGGATTTGCATGTTCATGCAATGGAAAATACTAACTCACAAAGCACAACTAGTCCACTTCTTCATAGTCCCATCCTATTATACACCATCACACTACCAGCAAAGGAGTATCTGTGGACCATTGCCTTCAGGACTCCTAAAGTAGAGCTAGATGGTTGGTCTTCACCTTACAGCGCTGCCTTGTGATTTTCTGTGTATGACTTCTACATGTGGACAAGCATCTTTTTGTACATCACACTTAATTTGATGTTTTATCTATACAAGATAAAAAGATTGTGCTTTATTGACCTATGATCAGACATAACTGCAAAGGAAAACACAGCTGAGAAAAAAGCTGAGCTTTGGGTGACCTTGTCATTTTTTGTTTCAATTTTAATTGCACAAAGCAACATTTACAAAAGAGAAAATAGCACTGTTACTTTCTAGATTGAAACTGAAAGCAGTTATGTTGAATATTCTGATGTTAACCTTGAAGAAAATTATCATACCTTTCTCACAAACTTATTTAGTTCATGGCCATCTATGGCAATTATCCAGTGTTGACACATTTAATTGATAATACAAGACAAACGCTAATTAAACAACAATCTTCTGATTTTACCAATGCTAGCCTTTTTTTTTAAAATGCTTTCTTATCTAGTTCATTTTGTGCTTCCAAGCATCATTTTTGCTTCCTTTTAACATCTGTTTTTGGTGTAGGAATGGCCTTTCTCTTTAATTTCCTGACCTTCTCAGATGCTGCAGAAAGATGGAGAGAAGTAAACGAGTAGGGCTGTCATACATGTATCAGGATTCTTCTAGACATGACTCCATGTATCACATAGAAACATTTTCCAAAGTATAAGGAATTTTTTCCTCTCTCTGGATCCTTAGACACCCAGCCATCCACTCACATCTTCTGAACACTGATTTAAACCAGATACTGTGTGGATCTTGACACATTATATATAATTATATCAATTTAAGTAATATAAATACTAAATATAATATAAATACTTTATACTAAGTACCTGCTATGGGGAAAATAAATACTAATATAACATATAATATAAATAATA
>WTSP01022233.1:0-21837 GCA_025331215.1 Actenoides lindsayi | reverse complement strand
TTCTTACCCACTAGATAGCTTAATCTTGGAGAGGAAATTATGTAGGCATAGAACCAACTGGATACAGTTTGGAATACTTGACCATTAGATTCAAGTTCAAGCTGCTGATGGCAATGCAAAGACCTGTGTCAGTGTGCTAGGTCCAGGTCCAGGGCGGGAGCCTCACGCCTTGACAGGGAGCGTTCAGCTCCGATCACCATGGTGCGATGGAGGAGTCCGTGACAGGTTTCATCATCACCCTGTGCTCTTAGTCAGCCCCAGCTGTTCCACGGCCCAGCTCTGCTCACTCCCCTCTCGGCTGTTGCTGCTGGCCCAGGGTGTAAGAGTGGGGATCCAAGCCGGGGGTGTGGTGCTTGCCCATCTGCATTTGCTCATCACCTCTTGGTGCGGTCCGGCTGCAGCACAGAACTCATCAGCAGTGACTGATCCTCGTTGTGGGGACTCGCTCAGGGCTGCTCAGCTTTTCCAGGGGTAGGTCAGGCCAACAGCAGCGTTTGGGGAGTTCTTGGCACACAGCCCAGCAGTTGTGTTTCTTTGCTGGAACACGGATGGGGCGAGGCCGAGAGATTCTCTGTGGGCCCACAGAGCCAGCCTGCGCCACGGGCGGGCAGAGGTGCAGTGCTGTGCCATCCTCCGCTCTGGCAGCAGCTATGCTGCTGTGATGGCCTCTGGATAGACAGATGAGGAGAGTTTGCGCCCTGCTAGCAGTAGATGGCACTTCCTGCTGAAGCTTTGTTGCTTTTTTTTGTTTGTTTCAGATAATCACTTGCAGGTGTCGAGAGCCTCGCTCCGTATCCGTATCCTGGATGTGAATGACAATCCGCCTGAGCTCGCCACCCCCTATGAAACTGCTGTGTGTGAGGATGCCAAGCCAGGCCAGGTAGTGGGTGTCCCCCAGCCCTTCTCCTGGGTCTCACCATTGCCCACAGCAGTCTCATGCTGCAAGCAGTGCTCTTGGACCAGTGCCAGCCTGCCTGTCTGTCCCCTTCGCCTGCACGTCTTCCCAAGCAGCTGCTGTCACACTGGGAACCACTTTTATGGTGTCCTACAGCTAAGCCCATCTACAGGGGCAAAGGCTCATGTCTCCTTGTGGCAGAAGCCAGTGGAGCTCTGCTGGGCCACACCCTGTGAGCAGGGCCCATGGGAGAGGCACAGAGGCATTACTGGTGCTCATTCTGCTTTCTCCCCACAGCTGATCCACACAATAAGCGTTGTGGACCGTGATGAACCTCAGAGTGGTCATCGTTTCTACTTCACATTGGCACCTGAAGCCACCAACAACCACCATTTTTCTCTACTGGATATTAAGGGTAAGGCATGGGGAGGGAGTTAGGGCAGTGGGCTTATGGTCCATCTGTGCTGGATGGAGCTCAGGATGCTTTGGGCACTCTGCAAGGCTCCTTGCCAGACTGAAATGATGGGACTGGTCAGCCAGCAGTTTGGATTTCCTCGAGGAGGCTCTGCCAGCTTTCTCCTCTGCTGGGGCCAAAGCTTCTCTTGTGATGCCTGGTTAGCCTTTGGTGTTTGCAAGACTCTCAGTTCCTTTCTTGTTGTAAAATCTCCAACCTGCATGCAGGCAAGGAGATGATGTGGATTTACGGATGAATGTGCTTCCATTTTGATCATTATGATTTATCCCTCTCCAAGGTAGATCTTGGAGCACAGGTCATCCCAGAGCCACTGTGTGGGTGGGAGGCCCTTGTGCCCCCAACAAGTAGAGCAGCTCAGGATTCCTGGGAGGCAGCGGAGCCATGCAGCAGCCAGCTCTTGGCCATTTCGAGTTATCTGAGACAGTCGGCGGAGTTGGTTTCCCCCTTGGGTGGTGGTTCCTCTGTGTTTCTGTGAGGCTCATCCTGTCCTTTGGGAAGCACAGTTCGACAGGGCCCATCTGTTCCTCTGGGAAGCTCTGGGGTTCTTCTCACCTCTGGTCTGAGCGGCTCCCAGTGACTCAATCCCCACCTGCTGCTGTGTCTGGCGGGTGCGATGCAGGTTTTGCTGGCTGAGCCCTGGCTGCTATGTGGCTTTGCGGACTCCGAGGTCAGGCTGCGTTTGTATGGAAGATAATCTAGAAAGGTAGTTATCAGACCGCTTCCTACTTTTGCCTGGTGTTTTGGGTGAATGTAAGTGCTGATTGCAGCAGTAAGTACAGCAGGCACCCTCGCAGATACTGGTGTCTTCTGCAGCCAGATGTGCACGCACTTGTCAAAGGTGCCAACCCAAATGGAAGCCATCCAACCACATTGAAATACTTATTTGGTTTGGGGGCGTTTTTTAAGCCATTTTTTTCTCCGTGTTTGCAGCTTCATCTGTCAAAAGTCTGATTTAGTTTGTTCTGAGCTTATCAGAGGAGCCTTCTGCTGACATAAGATCCTGCTTGCTCAGTTTGGTTCAGCATTATTAGGAACAGTCAAAATGGAACTTGCAGCAAAAGACTTCAGACATAATCATAGAAGGACTGATCTTGTTTTGTGTCCTAAAAAGTGCAGCTGTCCCTGACCTGAGTCCTTCCCCCTGCACTCACAGGGCAGCTGTTCACAAGACCTTTGCTGCTTATCAGTAAACAAGCTTTAATCTTCTGCAAGATTTTGCCCCATACCCAGAAATTAACTTCCTTCTCTTTCTCTGAAAGACCTTAGGAAAATGTGCTTGAGTGCACTGAGTTACACACCAGTGTCTGTCCCTACCCGGACCCCTCCAGAAGCGCCAAGGGGCCGCGCTCCCTGCTCTGAGCCAGGGACTCTGCTGCGGCTGGGTTGCAATGCCAGAGCCATCTCTGCCTGTCTGCCAGGAGGGACCTGGCCATGGACGGCTGGTGCTTGGCAGGGGCTGCTTTGCTGCTCCGCACTGGATGGTGAATTGCCCCCTGTTTGTGCAGCTGGTGTTTACCAGCAGTGGCCCAAAAGCTGGCGGTGCAGGGCATGGGCTCATGCACCACCGTATCCTCCCGAGCTGCTGCTCTCTTGAGTGGGACGAAGCTCTCGTTGCACAGGGTAATCCTTTGTGCTAAATGATCCCACAACTCTGCGTGTGGTGCAACACTGCATAAAATGAGTAAAAGCTGGCATCGCCTCCTACCTTCTGCTCTTGGGAAAACAAATCTGTTGCTTCAGGGTTATTCCGAGGGTGTTTGGAGACCGTCCCAATTGCCAAGTGCTGCTGTCTTCCACAGCAAGAGGACGCGGCTGCCTATGCAGATGGAGGCACCCCTCGTTTCTAATCTGTGTGTGTTTTAGTGTCATCTCCCTTCCTTTGATTCCCACCCCCCCCCCCAAACTTTCTCCAGTATGTTTTGCGCCCTGGGTGAACTCACGTTCGGCCCCTACTGTGGTGGGTTCCCTTGCTGCATCCTCCTTTGTCCCCCACCTTGCCTCCCTCTGGTGCGTTCCACCCCTCTTACACTTGTCTCTACGCCTCCATATAAATATCAGTGGTGACAAACTGCTATCACCAGCCCATCTGTTTCTTTGTACAAATTTGTAGCCAGTTTTGAAACGTGATTTATAAATATTGCTTTTGCAGCCAGGGAGTGACACTGATGGATGTCAGCACAGATGGATTCACTAAGCTCTTGCTTAAATCCTTCTCTCTTTTACTTTGCACCTATCTCCCTCAGCTTCTGCAAGCCAGCAGAAAACCACCTCAGGAGGGTGACTGTCCTCAGCACGGCAGGAACCGGAACCCTCTTGGGAAGTCTCCCATTACAGTCCATCAGGCAGGGCAAGAGCACCTGGCTGTGGCAGGGCTGGCAGGCAGGGGCCCTGGGTGGCCACAGCCAGCGGCGAGTCCACTGCGAGCTGCTGGAGAGGTGTCCGAGCTCCAAGATGGACACAGAGCAGAGGGGGTTGTCTCTCAGGGGGCTGCTCAGGCACGTGCCTTGCTGGCAAAACTGACCCCGCAGGAGGCTGGGGAAGCAGAAAGAGAGCCAGTTAAAGATCCAGCCCCACTGCACAGGGGGAACAGAGGTAGGCAGGAGAGGATGCTGAATGCCGCCTAGGCTTTTTTAGGGCTCCTTGTGGAAAGCCTGCGAGGACTTTAGGGAAAGCCCAGAGTGATTGATGGGGCAGCCTGTCCATTGGATGGAAGAGTTTGTGGAGTACCTGCTAGTAAGTGGGTGTATGGTGGTTGTGACAGGGCAGATCTGCTGCAGCCAGACGCTGCTGTGATATAGTCATGATGCTGCTGCTTGCCCAAACCCTGTGGGGTCAGCCCTTATGCAGCCCAAACTGCAGGGACGGGGGATGACCTTTGCACAGTGCCTGCAGCAACGCCCACAGCCCTGCACATCACCTCTGGGCAGCACGCAGAGCTGCCTTGGCTCTGATGCTCCAGGTCAGAGATACAAGAGCAAAAGGTGACCCTGCAGGAGACGGTGTTTGCTGAATTGCAGCTGGTTTGCGGCAGTCGGGCTTTTAGAAACAGTGCCACTTCCTACTGCTATCTTTCTTTCCTTGCTTTTGCTCTGTCCAAGGGAGTGCTCAAGCACTTCCTAATTCATCAGACAAGGAATAAATGTCATGTGTGGTAACAATGGGAGCGATGCAGAAGGAAGATACCTAGCAAATGGAATGCCTAAAGGAAGAGATAGACTTGGAAAAGCTGACCTCACCCAGGTCCAGTTGGTGCCACTCCAAATTCGTTCACTGTCCTCTTCCTCAGAACTCATCTTTTGCTCGATCTTTCTGGGCTGAGAAAATTGATTACAGAAGGATCAAAGGCAATTAAAGCCTGGAATCGTGTTTTCCCGAGAAATGCTAATAGTATTGGAAGGAATTCTAGAAAGTATCCAAGCCCAGCAACCTGGAAGGCGTGCTAGGTAATATGGAGTGACACATGGAGCTACTGACTCCTGAGCTCAAGGGCTAAGCAAGCAGATGTCTGAACTCTCTGCAGGTCTCATTACGAAGATGTAATGGATGATAGAAGATCTGAAAATCATAACAATCAAAAGCAAAATGTTATGATCCAAGGACTGCCTCAGGACAGAGGAGGCCTCCATCAGCCCTGCAGGAATGCCGTTCTCAGCAGGAGCAGCGCAGATGCTGGTCTGATGTGGTGGGGCAGGCAGCGTGTGTGAAAAAGAGCCTCAAATGCTGTGGCCTGGCATTCAGAGAACTTGGGAGAGGGAAGAGGCAAAAGGGAAAAATCATGGTGTTTCCTTGCCAGCTGCACCCACCTGGGGCTGCAGGGGACGTCTGCATCTTTTGGGCTTCTCTGGTGGCAGTGTGATCACAGGCCTGGCCAGGAGCTGTGTGCATGTCCCTGGAGCTGGCGTGCTGGCATGCCTGGGCACCAGAGCTGCAGAACAGCTCCTGGGGAAGGCACATGCACGTGGAGCCCCAGGAGTAGGGGGGAAGGCAGGGATATCAAAATCCAAACTGGAGGTAGCTTGCACCCTTCTGTTCTAGTGCTGTTTGAGATTGAGTTATGAGAAAGGTTTGGTATTTCTATCTCTGAAGCTGCCAAGAGCCTATTTAGAGAGGAGCCTGAGAGACTTAATTATTGTATTATTCCTTGTGATGTTATGCTACCACCAGGGTATATTACATTTCTGAACTTTCCTCTTACAGCAGGATTGATGGGTCCCTGCACACTCAGCTCGTGTTGGTTTCTTCTTTGTCTGGTGACTTGCTCCTCATATGGGCAGAGGTGCCGTCTCCCTTTTGTTGCACAAGGTGCTACGATACAACACTGCATAACATCACTGCGTGGTCGGGGAGAGGGTGGCAGAGGAGATGTCAGTTTGTGTAGCAAGGTGGCACTGAAAGTAAATGGTTTGGCTTGGGGCTTTAGAGAACACATGGCACCTTTGGAGTGACATGACTTGCACGAAGTGCAACCTCATGAAGACTGGGCACAAAAACCTAAGTGTGGAGATCCAAACTCATCTGTGCAGGAAATTTGTGGATTAATGTCTGCTCAGATTTCAGTACTATCTCCTGGAAAACACCAGGCCTCACCTTCATGATCCCAAAAATGGACTTGGCAGAAGGCTGCTACCGAGGAAGAGACATGAGAGGTTGCAGGGTCAGGCTTGCCTGGCTTTTCTTTGCAGTGACTCAAGCTGCAATGCTACAAACATCATGCCAATACTCACATCCTGAAGCAACTGTCTTGGGTCATCTGTATGTAGAGAAACAACTGTACCAAGAATTACATTGTTTTGTAGGAGATTGCTTTGGATGCCTTTTCCAGGGTACATTTTCTCAGATCTGGGCAAACTTTTCTTCACTTCTCTGGTCAAATACACTACGTTGCCTGGCAGCAGCACTGCTTTTTCTGGAGTGTCTTGGAAGGGAAACAGAAGTTTGCAAGTTACAAAGCATACAGTTGTCCCAGGTGCCCGGGGAGCCATGGGTACAGTAGGTGGGCAGCAAGGAGTTCATCTCTGCTGGGGGGAAGCTGGTCTCTGCCAGGCTGTCCCGATTTGGTAAGTAGCGTCATGGGTGTAGATGTTAAATTTCTGTGGATGTCCCTCCTGTAGGAAGTGCTCATGGCACCCTGTTCAGGAGACAAAATGTAGTTTGTCTGACATAGTATCTTGTAGTTGTGTTTTTTGTCTCTCTCCTTAGCACTGAGTTTTAGGTTACAGAACAGGACCTCAGCTCCTTGCTGAGCTGAAGTTTCTCAGAGCAGAGCTGTCTGTTGTGCTGCTGATATATTTAAGTACTGGCTGCTTTATTTAGACTTTGTGGGTTCAGCAGTGGAAACATTTCTCCTTCCCATACTAGGAGGTTAGGAGGCTCGGTGGTGCAATGGACTGGCTGAGCAGTCTCTGCTGAGCTGATGTTCGTGGCTGCCTCTCTGTGACTTGCACATGTTTTGCCCACTGATTCCTAGCTGCTGTTTCTAAAAATACAGTGTGCCTTGTGGCAGGTCCCTAACAGGAGCTGGGGCTGGCTGTAAGCAGAAAGGAAGTCACCAGCCTTACACTGCATTTCCAGAGCAGTGAGGAGCTGATGTTACACCTGTATCTACACAGTGCTAAAGGGGTTTTTGCCCAGGCAGAGAGAGCTCCCGAGCACAGCATTTCATCAGGCCTAGGCCAGAGGTGGGCTGAGCAGCACGTGGAGGTACAGGGCTGTGTGCAGAGATACTTCAAGACAGGATCTTACAACAAGCTCAGTCTGGTTACTTGACTGGTATGGTGGTGACAGCAAAGGTGACCTTCCCGGGCTGAGGGCCAGCGTCTTGCTCACTCACAGCAACCTGGTCCGTCTCATTGGTCCTGTGGCTTCGTCTCTACTGGATCCAGATGCCCAAGGCTTATGTTTAGCTGGTCTAGCTACAAGTTGTCTTGGCCTCTTGCTGAGATTGTGCCATTAATGTTATTTATATTTCCCTGCTACGCTGCAGCAAGCTGAGGGAGCAGCACCAAATGGGTTCTTGTTACTTTTGTGCAAATGATTAGCATAACTTTATTTTTTTTTTTTCTTCCATCCTTGGTAGGAAATAGGAAGCTTCTGGGCAGACTGATGCTGGCAAGCTGCTGTGCTTGCTTCAGTCTCGCTGGTGCTTCCCTGCTCTCTCTGGTAGCCCGGCTGTGCTGCTGCTGTGCTGGTGCTACTTGCAGCCCAGGAGTCCCTGCCATGGTGGCAGATGGCCTGCAAGACCAGGTGCCTGCCCAGGCAGAGCATCGGTGGTCCCTGCCTTGCACACGGAGGAGCCAGGCGATGCGTATGGGGCAGAAAGATTGTGCTCTCCCCAGGCTGGTGACGCTGCAGCATTCTGATCACATCTGTCTCAAGCAGGGGTTGGTGCTGGGTGCTGCAGCTGTGCAGGTGGAGCGCTGACATTGCAGGCACTATCAGGAGACTGGGAGGAGGGACTCTAAGGCAAACTGTCCCCGGATCGACTCGTGCAAATATTTGCCTTATTGCCATCTTCTGCTCTATGCTCCTGAGGATGTTGCCTGAAGTCAGCTGCTGCAAGCAGGGGTGAGTGAGGTTATCTGGAAAATTCCCTTAATGGATAAAAGGTGCTACATCCAAAGGAAGAGGTTTTTTTAGCGACCTGGAGCACTGTTCCATGTGCATGAATAATATCTGGGTTTGAATATTGCCCTTGTGGCATTCAGTTCAGCCTCCAAATGTGGGCTGGTGTGGTCTTCTCTACAGTGTCCTTGCCTTTCCTGTGCTGAGCTCTTCAAGGCAGACCTGTGCTCTCAGGTGAACTAGAAGAAATGGCTTTCTCCATGTCTCCTTTACACTGGAATACCAGCTCTCCCCACAAATGTGGCCATGTTCTGGCAACACAGAAAACTCTGTTGGGCTGAGTCCCGAAGCCTGGTGATAGGAAGCAGCAGTCTGGTATTTGGCACCATTACAGCTGAGTGCTGTTCTGGGTATGAGCCCATGCACTGCTGCCTCCCCTCTGGGCACAGACACCCCATCTTCCTCACTCTTGCTGCACCCAGTCGTGCTTGGCTCCATCACGTGCTGGGTGGGCGGGATGTCGGCACAGGGGGCACAGATTGCCCCAGCTCCTCTTCTTCCAGGCTGCACTGAAGCAGAGACCAGCCTTGCCCTCGTTTGGCCTTTGCTGGGTTTGGTCACAGCAGTGCTGTGGGTTTGTGCCTCTGCCAGTTGTATGGGCAGAGCTGAGTGAGGGCTCAGCACTGGGATCCTGACAGACTCTGCCCAAACTGTGTTACCCTCAGCCCTGAGCAGCCAGGGGTAGATAGGCTCTGAGCTCTGCTCTGCCCTGGCTGCTGCACAGTGTCTCCAGGATCTGTCCTGCTTCTCAGCTGGCCAGTGGATCTTCCCTGTGGCACAGCTCGGTGTGCGCCTGCCCTTCTGCTCGTGGTTCCCTCCTGCCCCCGCCGTACCCCGTGTGCTCCCATGCAGCACCCGATCCATACAGCAATTTCCGTGGTGGCAGGCAGCCCAAGAGCCAGAATTAGAATAGATGTCTTTTCCGATCGAAGAGCTGATTGATACAGAAAGGGGCCAGTCCAGCATAAATCAGGTGCAATGAGGAGAGAGTCTGTAGACAGCAGCACCTTGCTGTGAGTGGGCCATTCTAGGTTTTATTAGATAAAGACTGCAGAGAGTTGGCAGCAACTTCTGACATCTGGCTGCAATTGTTCAGCTACTATTCAATCCCTTCCTGCCTGCTCTGTTGCTGGCTGGCAGCAAGCAGCATGCAGAAGAAAGGAGCTGAACTGATTCTCAGTCCCTGCTTCTACCTTCCCTTCTCCAGTTCATCTGGATGCAGCTGCTGCTTGGGTTCATCTCTGCCACTGGGGACCTGGAGGGTCCCATGAAGTGGTGGTATTAGTGGGATTGTAACTGGTTACACTGTGCCAGCTGAGTCCCTGGAACAGCAGGGTTTGGTTTCAGCAGATAGGGAGGAGGATGGCTGGCTCAGCTGGGAAGCTTGCAAGGAGCTCTGCCTGCTCCATCAGAAGTTACAAAGAATCCCAGGGGTGTTTGTTCTTCTGGTTGGGGCAGGACCCTTCACCCATAGCTCTCAGGTTTGGAAGCAGTTAACTACTCTTGCAGGTTCAGTGCCATATGCAGATCTCCAACCACTCTGGTCTCCATGTCAGCAACTGATTTTTATCCCAGCTCCTGCTCTGTGCCACTCTCAGGGGGTTGTCTGGAAGGATTTTTCCCCCTCTCTGCTCCAACTGCATTGTTGTTGGTCAGCAGGGCTTAGACACCTGTGTGTCGTTGCTCCTGTGTCAGGTTCACTGTGCCCTGGTCGCGCTGGTAGGTGAGGTGCCCAGAGGAGGGGCACATGCTGGAGCAGAGCTGGCCACCTCCAGGCACTCAGGCTGCTGAGGGGCTGTGGTGCAGGGCAGCCAGAAGCTGGATCCCTGTGGTGGAACGAGTCCCCATGCCCTCTCTGGGATGTTGCTGGAGTTGGCACACAAACAACTGCTGTTTGTGTTGAGCATGGAGGAGCTCACAGTGAGTCCTGCTGGCTGCGCTATGGGAGTGACTTTGTGGGTTTGCTTGTTCCCTGCAGACAACACAGCTGCAGTGCACACACAGAGAATGGGCTTCAATCGCCAGGAGCAGGATGTCTACTTGCTCCCCATTTTGGTGGTGGACAGCGGCCCCCCAGCCCTCAGCAGCACGGGGACTCTGACCATCCGCATCTGCGGCTGTGACAGCGACGGGGCCATCCAGTCCTGCAACAGCACAGCCTACATTGTGTCAGCCACGCTGAGCCCTGGTGCGCTCATCGCACTGCTGGTGTGCATCCTCATCCTGGTTGGTGAGTGCCCATCTGTCCCCAGACTCCTCTCGTCCCATCTCCTCTCAATCCACCATCACCCAAACAAGCACAGGCGGTCGCTGTGGGCAGGCTTCTCTGCCACCATCTCCTTGCTGGTAGCTGCAGCATAGGGGCAGGAAGCTGGGCTGTGGCCACTGGGGCCAATTGGGGCAGGCCCCATGTTGACCCCAGCTCCTGCGCTGGGCTCTGCAGGGCAGCCAGAGCTGGGTTCCCTGTGCACAGGCAGCGTGCTGCTGCCCAGCAGAGCCTGGAGGCCTGCCAGTTTGCTCTCTGCCTCAACGGGCAGGAACTGAGAGCTGCTTGCCAGCTGTGATGTGCCCAGAGCAGGCGTCTGGCATCAGCTGGGGCACGTGCGTGGCCAGCGGTGGCAGCTGTGGGTTGTGCAGCGCTGCTCTTATCTGGGTGCACGCAAACCGAGAGCATCGCCCAGGTCGTGACCTGCACCCTGGGAATGCTGCTGGCTGCCACTGACACACTGGCACCAACTTGTGCTGGGCCACCACAGCACAGCGTGAAGGTGCAGGGGAAGCGTGGGCTCGTGTGCATGCAGGAGGGGGCTCAGAGAGCGGTATTGCAGTGCCCTCAGGTCTAGGATAGGGCTGTTGACAAGACACTGCTGCTGCAAGCCCTCCGGTATTGGTGTGGGCTCACAGCTAGCTCCCGAGGCTGTTGGGACATCTGCCAAAGCCAGCGTTTTGTTTGGCGAAGTCTCCTCCCCTTGGCACATCTCTGCTCCCCGTCACCTGCTGCGTCTCCATTTAGAAAACCCTTTCCCACAGGGTGCACTTTACACTGGTTTCATTTTCCAACGCAGCGCAAACAAATTTCTGCCTAATTGCCCAAACGAATAAAGTGCACATTGGTGCTTTAAAGGTGATGGGATGAATGGATGATGATCCAGGACACAGCTGCAGCTCACTGCTCAGGCTCTGTGCCATCTGCTCCACATTCACCCTCTCAACATTTGGCTGCTGCTGTGATTCATGCACCCCCTTTTCCTACTCATCTTCTGCAGAATCTATCCGTTTGTCTGTCCAGCCGTGTGTTCATCCATCTGTCCCTCCTGTCTCAGCAGTCACGCTGCATGGGAAAGGAAGCTCCCAGTCTGCACTGGAGCCTGGGCAAACCTCTCTCCAAGCCAGTGACACAGCCCAGCTGCTACTCGATGAGCCTGGCTGCTAGGAACCAGCTGGCGTGCCGGCAGTCTGGGCTGCAGGGCTCCCCGTGCCAGAAGGGGCCGTGCCTGGGCACCCTGCCACCGAGCACAGGCCATCCCCATCCCTGCGGGAGCACAGCTTGCACAAGCCCCTGCACCTCTCTGACTGTCTCTTCCTTTCCCAGTGCTGGTCCTTCTGATCCTCACACTGAAGCGACACCACAAAAGCCACCTGACAGCTGAGGATGATGAGGACATGAGGGACAACGTCATCAAATACAACGACGAAGGGGGTGGCGAGCAGGACACGGAGGCCTATGACATGTCAGCCCTTCGCAGTCTCTACGACTTCAGTGAGATCAAAGGTGGTGATGGAGGTGGGGGGCCAGGAGAGGGGGTCCCAAGTGGAAACCTGGCTTCTGAACTCCATGCCCTCCCACAGTGGGTGCAGAGCCCAGACCTGGAATTCTCCGTGTTCAGAGACTATATCTGCAGGAAGGTGGAGCAGGCAGATGAGGACCTCTCTGTGCCGCCCTATGACTCATTCCAGACATACGCCTTTGAGGGCTCAGACTCCACCGTGCCCTCCCTGAGCTCCATCAACACTTGGTCCAGCGGCTCTGAGCAGGACTTCTCCTACCTAGGGGGCTGGGGGCCACGATTCCGGCAGCTGGCAGCACTGTACGCTGGGCGCAGGGGTGAGGACGACAGTGAGGAGTCCTAGCCATCCTCCCAACCCCACAAGGATCCAGCACCTCTTGGACCAGGGCTCCATGACCTGAGGTGCTGCCTGAGGACAGCGTGTGGCTCCAGATGGGCTCTGAAGGTGCTGGCAAGGGGCTGTGCACTGAGGCTGGGGAGCACTGGGCAACATCCTGCTCCTTGGCCACTGCCTCCTGTCCCGGTCACCTCTGCACCCACAGAGCGAGGACAGAGCACTGAAAGGAGACGCTGCAGCCATTGTCATTTCCTTAATACCAGTCTTCATTAAAGCACTATGCGTTAATTTAAGAAAGAGAAAATCTAATTCAAGATAATGTGAAGGGTGGTTCTCCCCCACAAATTATCGTTTAAATAGATCTGTTCAGTGAGCCCAGTTCAGGAGAGGAAGAGCAAACCGGGAGCCTTTTGTTGTCTAAATTGTTTTTGTCACCTGAGTCAGAGATTTGAGGTGCTTTGATTTCTTTAAGAGCTTTTCTTGTAGGGGGAAACAAGCTTTTAACTTCTGTTCAGCTTTTTCCTGCTCACATTCACTCACTTTTTGGAGCCCTCTATTTCTTGGTGCATGGGCTCCTCAGCAGTGCCCAGCTGCCTGAGTGGGGTCGGAGGGAAAGTGCCGTGCTGGAGATGCTGGAACAGGCCCCGTGGTCACATCCTGCTTGGGGTGACTGCTGCACTCGAGTTTGCTTCAAAATACACTTCACCTCTAAGCTGCTGCTGCCTTGTCACTCAGTTCTTAGACCTTTCCTGTAGTTATAAAAGATGCTTGTGATGTGAAGTGGATCTCCCTCCCTACATAGCAGACGTTGTCCGAAAGTTCCTGATGTGTCCCATAGCCTCTGTGACAGACAGGGACATCTCACCCACCACCGAGACACAGTATTGTAGCCTGAGCCATGGTGCTGGGAGTGGCATACCCTGGGTTGGCTGTGCCAGACCTTTGGGGCCAGCAGGGCCTGGGTCTGCAGGGCTCAGCAAGTGCTGGCTTTCTACCAGATGGTGTAGGCTGTGCAGGGCAGGAGGAGGATGTTGGTGCACACCGGCCTTCAGTGGTAGGGAGACTGGGCTGTAGGATGCAAGAGAACCCCAGCACCCTGGTTTGGAGAGATAATTCCAGCTTACACCCAGCTATCAGTAGAGCATCACCATTGACAATAGAAAAGCCAGCCCCAGGACACGTGCATAAGGCCAGATCCTGCTGGCATTGCTGTGTGCCCAAGCTGTTTACTGCTGGCTGGGCAGTGGGTCTGTGACACCTCAGAGTACCCAGGCTGTCCCCACCCCAACACAGTGCCCTGCAAGAAATTGGCCTGAGCTCTCACAGTGGTGCTGCCTTTGCAAGAAACCTCTCGTTGGGGGAGTCAGGTCAGAAGGAGGCTGGTGGGATATGCCCTTGCTCCTCAGACTGCAGATGATGCTGGAGGAAAGCCCTCAGTGCCCGGCGTCTTTCCAGCTACTGACTTCCCCTGGTGAAAACGGAGCAGCATGTTGAGCAACGCCCGCAGGCAGCTTCTCAGGCAGTGCTGCGTAGTGCAGCTCCTTATCTGTTCGTGTTGAAAAAACAAAATCAATTATATCATTGATAGGTAACTGATAAGGTCTCCCAAGGCCTGACACATACTGGGATTGTCATTGGGTTTGTCCTTTTAGTTTGGCCACAGAAAGTGTTTTGTTTCCTTGGAGAAAGTTTAACTGTAAACGTACATGCGCGTTCATTTCTTAATGTGTTTTATTTTTCGGCTTCTGGTCTTGATCCTTTGTCTGCAGTGTGAAACCTGAAAACAGAGAGGGGCAGGACACTTCTTTGCCATGGCTGCTGCCCTCAGCTGCTTCTTCCTACACAGGAGCCACAGCCTGGCTTTTGTGCCGGGACCCAGAGCTGCTCTCTTTTCAGGGTCTCTCTGGTCCCCCCCTGGGAAACAACAGGCACCCACTGCTGGTACTTACACCCAGCATGCTGCTGGTTCACTGTGATGATACTGGGGAGGCGGCAGGGCCAAGGGGCTGCTTTGTGCTGGCCTTCAAGTGCCAGCTTTGGCCATGCCACCTTGGGCAGGTGAAGCCCCATGCCCTGGAGCCAGAGAATGGAGAAAGCCCTCTCTTTCCTCAGGAACATGTTTGTGTTTTCCTTCCGGGCTGAAGAGCTGCACCCAAGCCCCTCTGGAGCTGGCCCTTTCTCTAGCAAAAGTGTTGTGCAATAGCAGGGCTCCGTCTGTAGGAGATGGGGTCTGACAGGATACGTGTTTAGCAACCCTCCTGCTGGGACACTCCCCATCCCTGACCAGTCAGTCCTCCCCAGTGCGCATGCACGCATGCTTGCGTTTTAATTTCTATCCCACGTGTAAATAGGGGAGGAGCGCAGTGCCAAGCCAGCCAGCTGCCCCGTGTGGTGCCACCCACACTCCTGCCACCCGCACCTGGCAGGAGCTGGCAGCTGACACAGTGTCTGATGGAGTCACTTTGGTTTTCCTTCTCTACCCAAATGAAATTAGGAGGTTGATTTCCTCACCCTTGTTATTTTTTCAAGGTCTTTCTAGGACCTGGAAATAAATTATTTCCTTGTCGTCTAACTTGAGTCCTATTCGCTCATTTTGTCTCATTTCGTTTCCTCATGTTGTACAGTCAACATCAGTCCATCAGCCCCTTCCCAGAGGGAGTGGGCTGGCTGCTGTGCCAGAAGGATGGACCATGGCACAGCCCAGTGAAGCATGTTGCCTGCCATGAAGTGGCAGCCAAACCGAGCCGCCTGCCCCTCACAGCATGTTGCCACTGACAGGACACTGCTTCTCTGGCTGCTTCTTGTTTTTCATTGAAATGCTCATCAGAAAAAGGTTCTTCAAGAGAAGGGTCAATTTTTCTGTTTGAATTTGATGGAAATTATGAAATGCCTTTGGCTTTCTCCATTGCTCCAGGAGGAGAAAGTTGGGTTGTGCTGTGAGCATGTGCTCCAGGCTGGCTGGAGTGCCTGCCTGCCTTGGCTGCTACCAGCAGGAGCCACCCCAGCACTGGGGCCCAGGCTCTGAGGTGCTGGAGACAGGGGTAGGTTCCTCCGGGCAGTCCCAGCAGCATTGCTCCTGTGGGAGGGTGGCAGCTGCTCATCCTGCAAGGGGGTTGTTCCTGTGGCCTTCAGAAAAACAGCAGACAGAATGAGGCAAACTGGATGCCAAGCAACTAAAGAAAGTCTGATGGTGCATTCTTACTATCTTCCTTCCTCAGCCGACAGAATTCCTTAACGTTCTTTAGAAAGTGCATCTTTAGTGCAGGTCTCTCTCCAACCTTGTAGCTGACCAGCTGATCACTCACAAGCACAGGTCCTGGTCATGTACTTCCCAGGTTCAATACAGCTGGGCATTGGCCACAGGTTTTGTTACCATGACCCGTTCTCATGTTGGTATTCGTGTGTGTTCTGGCGCTGTTCAGTTACTGGCTACAGCAAAAAGTCTCCTTCATACTCAATTTTAATACTGAAACAATGCAAATAAATGACACTCTAGCGTGACCACAGATAAATCAACTGCTGGTGGTTTTCTTGATGGCAAGGGACTGGGGAATGATCAACATGCTAATGGCAAACAAGCGTGAACCTTCCTGGGACCAGGAAGCCTCATCATGGACAGCTGCCACTGCTCCAACACTCGTCGGTGGTGACAGCACGCTGCAGAGGGCTGGACGTGGCACACAGCAGCGGGCTAGCACAGAGAGAGGGACACGTGCACGAGACTGTGGTGGCATCAGTATAGGTCAGCAGGTGGCACAGGAAGAATTTAAACCTCTCCGTAAAGCAGCAGGCATTGAAATAGCATCTTTCAGACCTTGCTCCAAAGCAGGCTTATTGATCCCTGAGGTCTTAAAGGTACCTTTCATCATCCTATGCCTCCACTCCCATCCTGCTCCTTTGATTATTCACTAAATGTTGTGGAGGAAGCATCTGGTGACCTTTGACAACAGCAGTTAGTGGGATGCTCTAACAGAAGGGAGGAGTCTTGAGGCTAGAGGAGTTTTCATATGCACAAGGAGTGCGGCCAGACCTCAGCGTGTACACTGTTTTCCATTTCACACTTGCAAGGAGTGCCTCTGTAGCTGCCAGTCTTGAGGGGGCCTTTTTGTGAGCATTGCTGTTAGTTGCCCACACACAGCAAGTGTGTCAGCAGCGCACTCAGCTGTGGGCTCCGGCAGGTCTGGACACATCCAGACAGTTGCTGTTTGCAGAGGGCTACCGGTGGTTGCTGTGGGTTTGCGCCCCAGGTTTTCAGCCCAGGACCTTAAAAACAAGAACTCTCATCTTTGAATCCTGCTGTCCGACTTCAGGCACCCAAACAAGCAGCCCAGTTATCTTGGGAGTCTGTGGATCAGGTGGCTGGATTGTCCTAGGAACTCACCATTGAGAGAGGAAGCACCTGCACTTAGTGTGCTTCTAACAAATGAGGTTACAAGTGCCTACTGTGATGAGCCTGAGCCGTGCATGAAGGATTTGCTTCTTGATGTTGTGGAGAAAGAGAGAGAGCTCAAAGCAACAAATTGCCAGCCAGAACCAGACCCTTAACTACAAAAGAGAAGGATTATTGAGAGCTCTGATTGCAGAAGCATCTGTGAAGATGCTTTAAGAGCTTCATGCCCCCTCAACACAGCCCCTTTTGAGGAAATTTTTCAATAGCAACTTCTCTCTCTTCAGCAGTTGCACAGCAGCCAGTGGCTCCTTGCATGGTGGGGCAAGGGCAGGTTGATTTCTGCAGAAGAGGAAGCCAGTCCTGCTCTTCAGACTAGTGTCCTGTGGTAGCACTGTCTCCGATCTAGAGGACAAGCTGAAAAGTGTGAAGATGCTTCTTCCAGGTCAATTTTCTCCCATCAAGAGGCTGCTCTGGGGGACTGGAGCATGCAGCACCGTGGGCCATGGTCTCTGAGCTCATTAGGGACACCACAATTGTTCGCAGGGAGAGGGGGCAGTGGGTGCAGAATGGGCAGTTGCTGGGTAGAGTAGTTTCCCATAGGAGCAAAGTGTGTGTGTGCGGAGGCGGCTGCTTGGATGTGATGGTGGTGGTCAGAACCTGGCCATACTCTGCTCTCTGTGCTGATGCCAACAGTTTTGGGTGTTTCTTGGCCTGAAGGAAGTCTGCTGTGGCCAGTTTTGCAGGAGCAGAGCATGGCAACTCCAGTGCTGCTGTATTGTCTAGCATTTTTGCCAAAGAGTGGATGCTCCCCAGGTGCCCTGGCTCTGGCGTTGCTCCCTGTCCTTCCAGGGCTCCTGGGTGAGTCATCGCAGTCACCAGTGCCTCCAAGGCTAAACCATGACCCTTGTGACATGGGATGCAACTTCTGGCTCTCTGCTGACAGAGGATGGTGGCATTTGCCACTATCACATTCTGAACGAGTCCTGTGAGGATGGTGCCTCTGTGCTACAATGGCAGCTGGATGCTGCAACTCTGCTCCCAGCAGCGGTCACCTCTACTGCCTTCGCTCTGAGCCACGGCGAGCTCCAGAAGGCAAGGTGTCCAAGCCTCCTCCAGAGAGTTATTTACAAAAGATGGATGCGATCTGCTGGGATCATTAAGGGGAAATGAAAAAAGGGCAGTGATATCTGCACCCCCAGGAGAAAAATACATCTCTGGTAACTGAGTACAAGAAGGCTGTGTAAGCCGCTGCCTCCCACTTGTGTTGGTTATACGCTGCTCAGGAAGGTGATCACTTCTCCCCCCATATCCTCCAAGGAAGCTGTTCTGTCATCAGAAAGCTGATCCCTGTAACCACCTCTGCCATGGCTAATATCACAACTCCCTGCATCCTTTCATTTACCAAGCCCTTGAGCTTTCTTTAGGGTTGGTGTCAGACTCTCGCTGCTCAGCATAATCTTAATTTTGCATCTCTGCTCTTTGTGCTCAGTGCAAAGACAGCTGCTTTGTCTTGTTAAGGGTTTCTTGCTGTGCCATGGTGCTCCCATTTGTGCTCTCTCCTTGCTGTGGCTCCACTGCCTCCCATTCCACCCCAGGAGTGTCTCCAGCACCCCAGAGGCGAGCTAGGCTTGTGGTCTGCAGCAGCAGGTATTGCTCCCTGCTCACTGGCAGGGACAGGGTCTGAGTTTCCAGGCAGCTGGCCCAGCTATGTGTCGCCAAAAGCCAGAGAATTTAGGGAGAAGAAAAATAATTGAATTTTACTTGACCTTGGAATGTTGCTCCTAGGCAGTCAGTGGGGCTGAAACCTTTCCTTCCTCTCGCTGAGCACACCAGGGCAGCATGATGGAGAATGGCCTTTCCAGCTGCCTGCCAGGGCACTTCCTGCTCAGGATGCTGGTGCCATGCAGAGTGGCCAGGTTGGACATCAGCCACTCACACATCCAAGCCTGGGTTTTCTCCTGGCCTCATTATCCTTTTCCAGATGAGCAAAGGCTTCATAACTGTTCTTCTAATGCTTAGGAAAATACCCTGGGCTTTGCAAAACTGGGCTCAACATGGGTGGGCAGAGCCTGAAGCAGTCAGGATACACAGTCACTGTATCATCACAGCAAAGCAAAACCAGGGGCCACCTCAGTGATGGCACAGCCCCAACTTTACAAAGGGCCTCACTCAGCCTGCCCGCACCAGTGCCCTTACTGGTGCTGGGACATGTGCGGAAGATCAGCATCTGGCATTTAATGTCACAACATTGGGCAGCAGGGAAGGGTAAACATGGGAGCAGGAGTCGAGTGCCCCAGTGTTTGCATCTCCTGTGTTGTGCAGCGTGGCATGCTGCCCACCTGCCTCTTCTGCTACTGCATTTGCCAGGCATTTATGGTTAGGATGCCAGGTGGGTATTCTTAGACATCCCTCATCTATTGCTGGTGACAGCGACTGTCTGTGGCTCGGGGATTGTTAACTGCCCTGTCCAGCTACACTGTGGTTTTATGGACATGCATTTTTCATCTGTCTCCATCGCTGCTGTGGAGAAACAGCTCAGGTGAGCGCGAGCCAGGCCAGCTGTTTGCTGGGGGAACAGGCACCAGCCATTTCTAAGCAGACTGCATCCCCTTAGCCAGTGTTTTAACCACAGTAATTGGAGAAGTTTTAATCCCTCTTCTGCTGGGGGAAGCATGCACCACTAACAGAAACAATGCACCCTGACTTAGCCCCAGCTGAGTCAGCCTACAGCAGCTTCCTCTGAGGTCAGAAGTCACTCACCTTTAGCCAGGAACCAGGCAGCTGTTGAAATCCTCCCACATTGCACACAAATTAGGCATTGAAAATACTCATTAATTACATCTACCACGACACGCCTTCATTATTCCAGAATAATTGTCTGAAAGGCTCAGCTCGCAGCACAAGTTTGACTTGGTGCAGAAATGTGATAAAAAGAAAACAGGAAGTGCAATCAATGCTTGTAATCCTTTCAAATAAAAAGGTACTTGCTAGTAGCTGCCAACATCTTTAAAAAGCTGTGATTTCCCTGGAGAGAGCCCTTATCAGCTATGACTGCGTGTCATTCTGGCTGGCTGTCAATCCATCAGACTTCAGTGCCACTGACATTAAGAAGCCAGGCGTTAAGATTATCACGTTTAGCCGTAATGTAGCACAGATTGTGTTGACATTTGGAAAGTATTCCACCACAGCAGCCATTTGACTTCAGTACTTTCTTCTCAAAGAAAAAAATGCTTTGAAATATTTCAGGGAGGGAACCTCTCTGCCTGTGGGGTGCTGCGGGACAAGGGGGGTGAGGGCACGGGTGCAGCGACCATGAGCAGGAGAGACCGCAGTACGGAGGGCAGGCCCTGGCTTCGAGAAGGCTGTCGGGTGGCAGACAGCTGCCTTCTCTGCTTGCAGCTTTCTCAGGAGCCCTTCCATGCAGCTCTGCAAGGCCTCAGCCCACGGGTACAGCTCACATTGGAGGTTCAGCTCCCCAGGCTGTTGCCCAGCTCTGACCTGCTGCAGGGACTGCTCCCAGAAACACTGCTCTCCAGTTCCTCTGCTGCACCTGAAGTTCACTTGTACTTCTGTTAGCTGAGGACACATCCCCCACGCGTGGCCTGGGCAGCTGTGGTGCAACACCTTCTCTGCCAGCGAGGACCAGGAGAGCAGCACTGGGTGCACGGCCCAGGGGACAAGGGCTCCTGCCCGGCTCCTGGCACTCTTCCTCCCGGGAAGGCCGCAGCCCTTCCCACAGCAGAGAAGGTGATATTTCAGGCCATGTGCTGAGCGGGGGGGGGGGGGCTAGTCCATAGAAACAATGGTAAATGACCTGAAATGAACTGATTAATCTCTTTAAATAACTGTGAAACCATTTTCTAGAAAAAGTTAATCTACTCTAAATGGCTCTGGTGCTTTTCCTGGGCTCCAATCAATATGTGGTTGCTTGCTTTTCATGTGTAATTCACAGTAATTGCAAAAGAGCATTTTCTGAAGAAAATGACATCCTGCAAGCAGAAATGCAAAGAGACACTAGGACCAATTAGCTTTAAGTCCCAGAACAAGGCATTCAAGGGTGAGCTGGAGATGCAGCAGCAGCACAGCTCAGTGTCCTGGGTTCCTCTCCAGGAAGCTGCTGGAGGTGCTGGAACATGTTATGTCCAGCCACCTTGGTCAGGACCCTCTGCTGCTTCCAGGTCTGGGTGCCAGGACCCTGGCCTGTGGGTCCCCAACCCACTGGCTACAGACAGAAGGTGACTTCAGGATTCCAAGGTTAAGCAGAGACACGACCCTTTCCTGCCAGCAATAGACAGACATTACTGGGCCATGGAGGCAGCTGTGCTTCCCTGCCAGGCTGCCCTGTCCAGGCTGCACAGACCCAGAGCTGCCTCTGCACAGCAACTCTCTCCCAACACCCCAGGGCTGCTGTAGTCCAAGGTGGACAGAGCCAATATAGCCCAGATGCAGGTCAGAGTCCCGGGTCTGTCCTATCACCTTCATCTCCTGCTTAGATTTGCATTTGCTGAGTTTGCTCCATCCTTGCCCAGTCTGCTGGGACATACCCACACAACCGGCTCCCGGTCTGCACCAGGAGGGCTGGCATGGGGCAGACAGGAGGGCAGCTGGGTGGATGGGCATATGTCCCCAGTGGGAAAGAGCTCAGTATGGGTGCTGAGATCCTGCCCAGCCACCACCATGGCTGCCTGATGGGAGGACAGGCACCCCCTCCCAAGGCCTCCATTGCTTTTCCATCATCTACAGTAAAACCAGAGCATAATTTTCCAGGATGTCATTCTAATTCTAAGGAGAAAGCTTATTACTTGTGATTTACCCATAAAAAAAGCCTGGTGACTTTTGACTGCATATCTGCACATCAATCCATCATGGAGCTGTGGGCAGGCTCTCTGTAGGGCAGGGGAGCACGATATAGGGACTGAGGTGAGCATGCCCCTGTGACTGACATGCTGCTTTTACCATCCGTAAAGCCTCTGACATATTCCTTTTGGCTTGGTGCAGATCCGCACTGCTGAGCTGCAGCACAAATGTCATTAAAACATGTTCTACCCATGGTACCTATAAATAATTGAGGCAGCAGGTCTGCACTAAGTTCTGTGCTGCAGCTTTCTGCTCCTCCAGTGAGAGGGCCCAGGAAGATGACCTTTCCTTCTCCCTTTTGCTGTCTTTAAATGAAGGGGTGCCTGGTGCTTCACCCCCCCCCCCCCCCCCCCCTCTTCCCCCCTTCCCTGCTTCTCCGTCACTTTGCCTTTCTTTGTCGTCTTTTTTTTTTCCCTTCGTTCTTTTTTCTGCTTGATTCTATTTTACTCTTCTTGTTTTACTATCTCATGTCTC
>WTSP01022232.1:0-11826 GCA_025331215.1 Actenoides lindsayi | reverse complement strand
CTCCTTCTCTGGAGACATTTAAAACCTGCCTGGACACGTTCCTGTGTGACCTGCTCTAGGTGGTCCTGCTCTGGCAGGGGGGTTGGACTAGATGATCTTTGGAGGTCCCTTCCAACCCCTACCATTCTGTGATTCTGTGACTTTGCTCTGCAGGCAGCAGCGTTAGCGAGCAAAATGAAATTCAACCCGTGTGTCTCTCCTTCTGGAGAACTTCTGACGTTGAAAGAAACAGGAATGCAGAGCTGTTTATCCACAGCAGGGTCTCGACAGACTGGGAAATTATTCACCTGACCTTTGATGGGACTGTGGCATCCTGTGCAGAGCTCTCCTCTGCAAATGCCTTGGTGGCACGGGAGCAAAGTAAATAACAGGGAGGACAAGCTCCAGCCCACGGGTGCGAGTGCCGTGTGCTCCTGGAGCAGCTGGAGATGGTCCAGTCACTGGCTGCTCAATATCCAAGGGCAGCAGGGGAAACAAGAGCTGTGCTTTCCCTCCGTGGCACCATTCAGCCTTAGAACCCCTTACCCCTGTCAGACAGGGACTTGCTCTTTCTGGATCGTAGCATCGTTTCAGTTGGAAAAGACCTTTTAAGATCATCGAGTCCAACCGTAATGAAGATTAAGGGGATTACAACCAACCATGGCAGGGAAAGGCACAGAAGGAGTCAAGTGTGCATCTGCAGCAGCTTTTCAGCTCCTCTGTGGCTCTGCAGATGGGATCTCAGCAGTGCAAGCCAAGGGCTCGGTTGTGTCCCTTTGCCGCTAGTGAGACCACAGCAATAAAGGACCAAAGGAAGAAACCTGCTTCCTGACTTTGTTTTTTCTTCTGTCTTTGTTCCTTGCTGGGATTTTCTATTATCACTGAGTCAGAAACAGGTTTATAGGCTGCATGACTAATTTCCAGTTTGCCCCTTGCTATGATCTCACAGCAAACCGTCCTGGCTCTTTGGTTTCTTGATGTTCCTGGAAGCATGAGAAAAAAAGATTTGGACTTAGAGCAAAAGATTGAGGTTTCCCTGTGAGTGTCTGAAAGGGGAACAGCAAGATTTAGGACATGGTTTTACAGTGGTTGGGGTTACGTCAGTGGACCATGCAGACATGTTTTAGTGTATTCTTTCATTTTTATTGCTTTGATCCCTCAGTGCAGGCGCACGGTGCTGGTGTAAACACTTGAGATTTACTGCTGTGGTGGAGGGAGAAATATATTCTACAGTTTGTAGGCCTGTAAGACCGAGAGGGGATCCTCTCTGTGCTCATCAATATCTAAAGGGCAGGAGTCAAGAGGATGGGGCCAGAGTCTTGTCAGTGGGGCCCAGTGACAGGACAAGGGGCAGCAGGCACAGACTGGAACCCAGGAGGTTCCATCTGAACAGGAAAAAAAAATTCTTTGGTGGGAGGGTGTGGGAGGCTGTGCCAGGCTGCCCAGAGAGGCTGTGGAGTCTCCTTGTCTAGAGAGATTCCCAACCTGGCTGGACACTGCGCTGCTGGGCCCCCTGCTCTGGGTGACCCTGCTGGATGGAGCAGGGGGGTGGCACCAGATCATCTCCAGAGGGCCCTTCCAACTCCTACCAGTCTGTTACTGTGTGTTTCATATATTTTTGTGGGGAGTCCAAACAAGAGCAGCAGCGAGGTGCTATACCCTGTTCCTTTAACAAGGTAAGCAGGAGGGAGTAGGTGACATTGTTGGCTTTGCAAGGAAGTGGAAGATATTGCTGCTCATTTATTCTCATAAAATGCAAATTTTATGGATGCTGGGAATTGTTATTATGGTTCTTAATTATTCGTATGACCTATGATACCTGCCAGTGAACCGTACCTGGGAGCAAAGCCTCAGACTGGGTGCTCTGCAGACAGAGTAGAAGCCAGAAATGTCAATTGCCACTTGTTCTGTTAGACCTGATTCATCCAAACCTGAAGTGGGAATATTTTGAATGTATCTAAATCTCCGTATACACATTATGCATGAAAATCACAGTTGGGTGTGTTAAATTACATCCTGAATAGCTGGGAAAAATAAACTCAAAGAAGCGAGGAGCAAACCTGAAGCCTCGAATCTTTGCTCTGTTCAGATAATACCACTTCTGTATGTCTCAGAGGTGGACAAACCCCTTGAGCCCAGTTCCAGGTTGGTGATGTCTCCATAACTCATACCTACCTGCCATCTGCACACCAGATTTGTCTTCCCATGTTGTTCAGAGTTTCTGCAACCTGCTGCTCCAGGCTCCACAAACCTTCATCCTGGCTGGGCCTTAATAGCCATCTCCCTGGGGTCACCCGGGAGCTGCTTGGTGGCCTCGCTTGGTTGTTCTCTCTCCACCTGCTCATGCTGATGGTGCCTACCGAGAATCTCTTGGCACATCTCGTGTCCAGAGCTTGTGACCTAGAAATGTGGCCAAATCCACTCTTTTGGAGGGATGTGATAAAGGTAAGCATAGGAGGCAATAACCAGGCACAATGGGAGGTCACCAGGGACTCAAACAACTCATGATTTTCAAAAATAAGTCAATAATGCACCATAGTTTATCTGGTGAGCCTGGCACAAGCTCCACCATTGAAATCCCGACCTTTAATCCCAAGTCTGTTCTTGTCCATCATCTTCCACAAATAACGTGGTGTGAAGGTTAATTCTGTATTAAAAGGGAGTTGAACTAAATGCAGCCCCAGCGAAAGCTGACGCTGAGCTACGCTGAAGCGGAATCCAACCCAAAGTGCTTTTCATCGTGGCAGAAACACGGGCTAATCCGCTTATCGGTGGGAGTTGGAGGTCCTGGACGAGTCAGAACAGGATGTTCCATTCAGAAGAAAGGATTTTCTCTCTGAATGAGAAGACACACGCTGAATATGCAAGTAATTAAATGTTCTTTTGACGGTTTTCATGAACGGATTGCTTATGGTGGTGGTGAAATGAGGGTGATTTCATCTTATGTTTCTATAGTCCTGTTGGTCCTGAAGAATCCTGAAGTACTTTAGCAGTGACTACAAACACGGGCGTTTAAAAAGTAATTTCAGGGTCGTTGGATTATACCAACCACTGACATGATCAGCACCACCACGTAGAGGGATGATGTAAAATTATTCAACCACAACCTGAGATCCAGTTAGGAATTCTTCTCTAAGAAGTGTTAAAGGCTCTTAACATGCCATCATGTGTCTTTCAGCCTCAGCTGAAGGCCTTCCTGCCTACCTCCTGGAATCAAATGCATCTACATCAAGAGATTGAACGTTCCAGTTAAAGTTGCCATAATTTATTACAGCTCAGGTCTTTCTGGAGACTCACCCAGAGTTCCCCTCTGGAGCCCTTCTACTCTGATAGTTCGGTGTAAACGCTGAAGGAAATACACTGGATGCTGCTCAGTCCCAGACGTGCATGTCTAACACTTGGCTGACAAGAAAAGTTCCTTAGTGTTTCCATTCTAAAGCTAAAAAAAATGGAATTTCATGGTTTTCAGCCTTTTCACAAACTTTGTGGGGCTCTTGCTGATTTTACACTCCTGTGTACAAATAAACCACGGGATCCCCTAAAAGGCTGTGCGAGTAAATTAAACACGGCACAGATAAATCTGTTGCAGTAACCAGTGATGCTCTTGGACAGTAAACAGTTGCTGTATTGATGGAGATCAACAGTATTTGTTAATCCTACAGAAGATGTGATGGAATAAACTTAATATGGGGTAAGATGTGCAGGAGAAGAAATTAATGTCCAAAGCACTTAGGTTCTAAGAGAAACACTTAAAAATTAGATGCGTTAAAAACTAAACCTGTTAAAAAGAAGAAGAAAAAGTAAAATAATAATTAAAAAAAAAAAAGTAAAAATTGGAAAAAAATATTAAAAAGTCAAACAAAAAAAAAAAAGGGGGGAGGAAAAAGTAAAAGCTATATGTATATATTTTGTTACATATTGTTCTATGTATTGTGGCTGCTCTGAGTCTGGTAAGATTCTTTGAGGAACTTTCTGCTCCAAGTGCACTTTTACTGGTTTTCCCTTGGAGACAAGATTTACAAGGTCTTAATCTATCACAGAAGTGGTGAAAAGCTCTTGAAATGTGTTTTGAAAATCTTTAGACCTTTGACCAGATTTGCTATGATGATACAGACTTAACAGTAAACTCACTTGAGAGACATTTTAATGGAACACTTAAATGAAATGAAGTGGTAGCTTCATAATGGCAGCTGAATGTGTGTTCTTGCCATTTTCCCATTTAACAAGAAGAAAAGGCCAGGCAAGGACCAATTAGTCATCATAAAATCAGCTCTGATGACATTTTCATTCCTGAACTCTGGTATAAAATGGTCATCTAAGAAGGAACTGAAAGGGTATGTGAGGAATTTTGCAGTGTAACTGCATGGACATACATACACTCTCCTGAGTGAAAAATGATCAGGTAAAGACACTGTGGATTGCTTTGCATATGGAGAAGATGGGCTGGTTGTGTGTTTATCTGTATGCGTGTTGGTTTGCTTGATTTTATTGAAAAACCTGATCTCCACTCTTTTCTTTGAAGTCTCTGCAGGTCAAACTTTGTTTTCCTTCTTTGGATCTCGATGATACTCTTGTGCTCGGGTTACCCACTTGTCCCTCCCATGGTAAGTCGTGCTCCCTACTTGAAGATGAGACCCTTTCTCTTAAAAACCTATTTTAGTCATATTAATTTGTATTTGCTTGCTTAATTCTTTGTTGTTGGTTGGGTTTTTTTTTTTCATCAGATGAAAGAAGTTTATTGTATTAAAGCTACTGGATAAATATTATCACCTAGCTTTCCTGGAGTATAGCTCAATTTTTGCTTTAGTTACTAATAAAATATGCAAGCCTCTAAAATAATCATGTGAGAAACCTATTGCATATTTAATGTAGAGTGTGGGGAGCTGAAATATTGTATGGAAAAGAGAGAAACATTGATTTCCTTTCCATTTCACCTAAATTCCCTGTCTATAGCAAACAGGCTCGGTAAGATACATGTATTAGTTTCACTTGCGAGCTGGTTTATAAACCTGTAATAAATTTATTTGTCGCTGGTAGTGTGTAGGTAAAGGAGAAATTCTTATATAAAGTTATGGAAAGTTACTGTGCAGAATGAGTAATACAGACCTGATTGAACTACGAAAGCAAGCAGAACAGCCTGTAAAGCTGAAGCGAGCAGGTAGCTTCAACACTGCTAAGATCCCTGCAGCTGCTGATCTCCACCAGGTTTCCATGACAGATTACTGGTCAAACCCCGTGTACACCATCCGAGGCTTTGCCAGTGTGGAATGAGATGCTTTATTTTAATGATGTTCAATTTGGACAAAGTCTTCTTTAGACTCCCCGTTTCTCTATGGCTGTAAAATCGGCTCTAGGAGCCACGGTTGAGATTTCCTCGTTGCCTCTGATGTGTTTGGCATCGTTATCTTTTCATTAAGGTGACCTGTCGCCAACAGAAACGGGGGGCTACTCGTGCAGCTGTTGATTTTATTGGTGTGAAGCTCCCGTTAGCTATCATCACCCAGTTCCTCTGTGTGTTTTACTTCTGTAAATGCTGAATCATCTTTCCTTCCTGAGCACGGGTGCTTTAGACCCAGCTTGATCTGACTATCCACGTTTCTAAATGGGTCTTTCTATGGCAGTGATGCGATAGGTGAAGTGAGTTTAATTATTTCAGTATCATCCATGTCAAAATAACAGTCGTTTATTCAGCAGCCTAAGTCCCTGTATAGGTTGTGACACAGCAGCTGAAAATGCAAAGGGGAATTTCTCCGCCTCTGTGTTTTCTTGCAGAAACTGTTTCTTCTTGTTCGGGAGAAACTTCAGTCTGGGTTGAAATCCCACCAGGCTCAGCTGCCTCAGCTCTTGCAGAAAGCATCGTTAATCTGCCTTTAATCTGCACAGAGCAGTAAAAATGTACTAAACAGTATTAATAAAATTAATAAAAGTGATAGCACGCCGAATTAAAAGCAATCTTGGTGAAGCTCGTGGCACTTGGACCATCGGTTCCAGTGAAGGCAGGTGTGAACCCCGGGCTTTGCAGGCAACCATTTCCCAGGCAGGGATGCAACACAGGCAGCTTTAGAGATGATGGCAGAGTATTTTTTTCCTGGTAGATAATCAGCGAGCTGGTAAAAATCATGATATGCCGAAAGATGCGGTGAACAACTGGAGACAAGGCCAGGAAAAATTGCTTTTTAAGCTCAATGTTAATTGAAACGCAATTTAAATGCAATTTAATTTAAATGCAATTTAAATTTGTAACACTTTTTTTTTTTTTTTCCCCTTAATGTCGTTTACGTTGTGAAACACAAGGAAAAGGAACACGTTCCCAAACCCCTGGGGTTTTTCATCCAGACTTCTTAAAATTCCCGTTGCTATTTTGGCATTGTTAAACTTTGTCACCGCTACCACCCCAAATTTCTGCGAGTCTGGGATTCTGTGACTTCAGCTACGTGTCTTCACAAACTTCTGTGTCACTGTTAACTGGAAAAAAAAACCACCCCAATCTCATTTTACAGCCAGAAACACGTGTGCACCTCTGAGGAGACTGTGTTTGCATGTCACAGCCGGTCAGCATCACGGGAAACAATTCATTTCATACCGTAAGCATAGTTGTAACGCTATCAGGAGTTTTACATCAGAAATGCCACCCTTCAGTTTTCTAGGAAGCTGTGAAGAAACCTGATTTGGAGTATGATGAGTCCTTAGCAAATAGCAGTTCGTCCTTGTCATTCGAAGCGTAAATTGTTCTTTGTGTTTCTGCTTTGCTTTTGATGCCGAACAAGTCCTGGCGAAGACACGAATCCATAATTTTGCCTTTTCTTATCTCCCTTTTTATCCCTTTTATTTATTTATTTATTTATTTGTCTTTCTTTCTCATCTCCAGAGCAGCAATCCTTTTTATTTGAACTGCCAGCTGTACAGAAAATCTGATTACTGCCTCGTCCTGCTGAACAACTGCTTAGCCAAGGTGGGCAGGAACGAAGAACTGGCTTTTTTAAAGCCTCACCCGGAGGTGCCCTTCGGTAAAAGGTCCTTCCGCAACGGCGTTGGATCGGGGACGAAAAAAACTTCCTTTCGAAGAGCAAAGTCATAAACAAATGTGCGAACCCACGGTCCCGGTTTTAGCATCTGATGCTTAACTTTGCGCTTAAACTCATGTTCATGCTTTTTTTTTTTTTTGTATGACAAACCCACCAGAGACAAACGTCCCCGTGTCTTCGGCGTGTAAACAGCTGCTTATTTCGAGGAGCGCAAGCCGAGGGGAGCAGATGGGATTGCTCAGAGAGGAAAAAAAAAAAGGGCTTTGTTTCCCGAGTTACAGTATCATAAAGTTTTGTGTTGAAATGAATGTTTTCATTTGGTTAATTCCCCTTCTTCCTAAAGCTCCAGATTTAATCAGTTTGCTCTTGATTGATACAAAAATAGCCCTGTGCTTGGAGTAGCTGCGTGCACGCGGCCTGTTGGGAGGACTGATGGTATTATTCCTGACATCCCTCCGCTCTGCCGGAGAGGCAAACCCACTGGCAAGGCAAGTCATGCCCACGCTTTCCTGTCCCAAATCACATTTACTTGAAGGGAACGGCTCTGGCAATTTTAAGACTCACTTAAAGTACATTTTGGATTTCCAAAGATAGGAAGGGCCACTGGTGAAGGACGGAATCAGGCCCCGCTTGTAACTTCTCGTCTCTTTTTAATACGGTTATTTAAAGTGACTTGAGCAGGAAATAATCTTTTGCGATGTGTCATCTCATTTCCAGAAAGAGTCCTGGGAAATCACTCTCAGGCAGGGTATCAGTGCAGCTCCCCTTGCCTCAGTTAATTGACTTACGTAGGCAACGCGTACCCGAGGAAACATTCCGAGCGTGGTTTCTGCTCCTCTGCTCCCGTCGTGGTGCAGTAATTAACAATGGGTTGGGGTTTGTTTCATTTCCTGTAAAAAAAAAAAAACCACCAAAAAAACCCAAAAAAACAAAGTCATTTTGTCAAAAAAAAAAAAATGTGTAAATGTGGTGTCTAGGAAAGGTCATCTGCTGAGTTGTGTATGTGTGAGTTTTACCTCGTGGCCGTTTCCTCCAAATGCAGTGTAACGAGCTGTGACGGTGGCTTGAAAATGTTGCGGTGTCTGTGGAATGTGTTTTGAATTCGAAGCTAAGAGAATAATAAATCAGTATATGGATGCTTTCTAATATTTCCCTGTTAAATATCGTAACCCAGGGAATCTTTACTAAGCCTGGGATAAGGCTGATTGGCAGCATCACCTCTCTGATGCCCCCTCCCGTGTTTTCTACTCCTGAGCTGATGGAGGGAAGTGACTCGAGCTTTGCTGGTGTGATCCTGGGATTCTGGGCTGCAGCTGGTTAACTTCTGGCTGATTTGAGGAGATCGAACACACTCCTGTCTGCCTTTGTCCATGCTGAAATGTTTAAAGCACTGTATTTATTTTTTTTTTAAAGCTGCTTAAATCCTTAGACTCCTTTTGGGTACCGTTGGTGTCTAGGTTGCTTAGCTCTAAGTCAAGTGACACGTAGAGACCTTTAAAAATGTGTAAGGAAAATGTTTGATAATTATTATTCTCATTCACTCTGTCTCATGTAACTTCTGGACAGGAGGACGCAGTGGCACGCAGGAGTTGTGTCCAGTGATAGGACAAGGAGCAACGGGTGCAAGCTGGAGCATAAGAGGTTCCACAGAAACATAAGGGAAAACTTTTTCACTGTGAGGGTGATGGAGCTCTGGACCAGGCTGCCCAGGGGGGTTGTGGAGTCTCCTTCTCTGGAGATATTTAAAACCTGCCTGGATCTGTTCCTGTGTGACCTGCTCTAGGTGGTCCTGCTCTGGCTGGGGGGTTGGACTAGATGAGCTTTTGAGGTCCCTTCCAACCTTTAACATCCTGTGAGTGTCACTGCAGAAGGCATTCGCCCCATTTCATTCTCGGTTGCTATGATTTCAGCCACAGCAAAAGTCCTGCAAATCCAACTTTCCAACTCAAACGCTCTCCAGCTCTGTCCAGAACTGCCTGTGAAGTGGTGTTTTCATGTCTTTGGCCACGTAAAACCGAAGGGCTAGGAATGACCCTTGGGCTGCAACTGCTGGGCGTGCAGGTGAGAGAGGTACCAAACCGAAACACAGGTCCTGAGGGCAGGGTCCCAGTGGTGGTGGGTTTCCCTTTACAGTCCTTCAGGGAAAAAAACAAGTAAGGTGGATTTAATTTTGGCCTCGTGCAGTCATAACGTGTGTGTTCTGCATCTGTGCACATCCCTATTCAGGGAGGTGGAGGTGTTTTGTCGCAGTGCAGCTACCTGGAGTGGCTCTGCCCTTCTCCTTGTGGCTCCTATCGCCCAGCCTATTTTTCAGGAAAGAAAGAAAATATTAAACAAGTCCAGATTTATCTTTGTCTTGGGCTTTCACATCCATTTTAGTTAACTTTTTTTTTTTTTCCCCTGCATAATCAAATGCAGTTCTGCCTTGCTAACCCATGGTAAACAAGGTTGTCTCTAAGCCAACAGAGCTATGTATGTGTAGCTTTGAAACCCAGGCTCTTCCTTTTCATTTATCATGCACCTATGTGACTATCTCGTTCAGTATTTTGGCAGCTCCTTTTGAGCAGGGTACGGTCAGGAGGGATCTGCTCGCAGACACCTTCATCCCCTTTTTTTTTTGAAGGTGTGAACTGCAAGAAAAATAGCGTCTTGGCTACAGGAAATTCCCAGTATTTATGGTGTAGCCATTCCCTGACAGGCCACTCCACCTCGAGGGATCTGCATATACAAAAAAAGATGGTACGAGGAGGACACCAAGAGCCGTTAAGTTTTGCGCTCACCTAAATCAAACTGAGCAAGCCTGGGAAATGTAGATGATCCAGTGGCCTTAACAGGAGTGGTTCTGTCGCTGGTGGGTCTGTTCTCACCATCACCACCCGCTGTCTCAGACATGAAATGCTGAACTCCTCTCTGAACTTTAAAGGTGGGTTTATTTTGGAAAGAACAGAGGATAACCTTAGTGATCTCTGTCAGAAAATAAGGTTCTAAAGGTGCCGTTGCTGAGCACTTTAAGTTTTTATGCTGACAAAAACTGGAAAGATGACACGAGATGTCTTTTTTCAGTACAGAGAGGACGATAGGCATGACTAGAGGAATGCCAGCCTACGGCATAATTAATGTGCTGCCGTGAATTATATTCCTTTCTGGAGAACGTGGATTCATTACTCTGTGAAAAGATATTTTGTTGGCTTTCTTTACTATTTTTCTTGGCTAACCTAAAAGAAAGAGAAAGGACAAACAAGTTTAGCAGATGGGAAGAGTAATGCTTTGTCTAGGGATTGAGGAGCAAGTTGGGAAGCTGGGCATTTGTTGCCAGCAGGACTACAGAAGAGATCGTGCCTCTGCAGTTGCCACTGGTGAGGCCACACCTCGAATCCTGGGGTAGTCTGGGGCCTCTCACTTCCAGCAGGACATTGAGGGGCTGGAGCATGGCCAGAGAAGGGCAATGGAGCTGGAGAAGGGGCTGGAGCACAAGGGTGGTGAGGAGCAGCTGAGGAACCTGGGCTTGTTCAGCCTGGAGAGAAGGAGGATGAGGGGAGACCTTCTGGGTCTTGACAACTCCCCAAAAGGAGACTGGAGCCAGGTGGGGTTGGGCTCTTCTCCCAAGGCACAAGTGACAGGACAAGAGGAAACAGCTTCAAGTTGCACCAGGAGAAGTTTAGGTTGGAGCCAAGGAACAATTTCTTCCCCTCCAGGGCTGTCCCAGGCTGCCCAGGGCAGTGGTGGAGTCCCCATGATCCCTGGAGGGGTTTCCAAGCCATGGGGATGTGTTGCTGAGGGACATGGGTTAGTGGTGCCCTGGCAGTGCTGGGGGAACGGTTGGACTTCATGATCTTAAAGGTCTCTTCCAATCAAACCAGTTCTATGACTCTATAGTTCTATGAATGCCTTGACTAGTCTTGCCCCTCGATAGTAATTCAGTCTGTGACCTTAGGTGAATCGCGTAATTACCTCTCAATTTCTTAATCTGAAAAATAGGAAGCTGTCCTCATCAAGCCACCTCGCATAAGCAGTGTCATGGATTTGGGAGGTGCTGGGGCAGAGGTGGCTGGTGTCTGCAGCCAGCACAGCATCCTGGGGCTGGGAGAAACATTTGAGCTCTGCCACCCAGTCAGTGTGACCTCCAGCATCACTTTCAGCACGGGACCGAGCACCCTGATGCCCGTGTTCATTTTCTAACCTGCAGGGAGCCCTGGATTTCAGAGCCAAGCCAATTCCCAGTCTTGTAAGCTGTTTTCAGCAGCAGCATCCGTTACTCCAGCTGCTGACAAACAAATGGGTGAGATACCACCCTGGTTTCATGTGGGATGGAGTTAATTTTCTTCCTAGTACCCGGTACAGCGCTGTGGTTTGGATTTAGTATGAGAATAATGCTGATAACACACTGATGGTTTCAGTTGTTGCTAAGTAGTGTTATACAGTAAGTCAAAGATTTTTCAGCTTGTTATGCCCTGCCAGTGAGAAGGCTGCAGGGGCACGTGAAGTTGGGAGGGGATAGAGCCAGGATGAATGACCAAAACTGGCCAAAGGGATATTCCAGACCATGTGACATCACAGCCAGTATATTAACTGGGGGAAGTCCCGGCCAACCTCACCTGGAATGGGTCCAGGGATGGGGAAGTGACTACCTCTCTGGGCAACCTGAGCCAGGAGCTCACCACCTTCACTGTAAGACATTGCCCCCTTCTCTCTCCAGTCTAAACCTCCCTCTTTTAGTTAAACCCATCACCCCTTGTCCTGTCCCAACAGGCCCTGCTCAAAACTCTGTCCCCATCTATCTGCTATCCTGAAAGGCCCCCAGAAGGTCTCCCCAGAGCCTTCT